>PNEQ01128501.1:9835-24184 GCA_003012365.1 Medauroidea extradentata
CCTTGGACTAGCGAGAGTTTAACGCAATATAGAGTTAAGAAAATTATGTAGGTCTACCATTTTTGTATTTAAATTTTTTATATATGTACTATATTTTTTATATACTACTGTAATTCCTAATAGCGGACACTTCTCAATACCGGACATTTTTTTATGCACCAGAGGTGTCCGGTATTGGGAAGTTTCACTGTATATATATCTTTGTGGTATTTGGAGATAATTACTGCCTTTTTGCGGACTGTGTTAGATGCGATGGCACGCGGATGTAATGAGTGTATTTAATGTGCTTGGAAGCTTCTAATAGCAGGTCAGTTAAAAAACCTGCATATCAAAAACTGCAACATTTAAGCCACTTTTAATTGATGTCAGTGCACAGTTTGTCTCTTGGTGCAGACTGGGTGGGATGTGGCCAATGAGGAATGCTGACAGCTAGTGGAACTTTTATTTTTTTATTGAGTCTTCGTGTCTATTACCGCTACCTCCTCCGAAAATAAGAATATGATAGTGGCTCTCTCCCGAAGATGGTTGTAAACATTTTTTCTTGTAAACGCTAAGGGTCGCTATAGGAACACTCAACTAATGCTCTTTGCCCAATGTGTAAGTTTTTACCCCTAGTACTGGTATTAGAAAAGGGGGGGGGGGGGGAACCGCCTGAATATAAACGAGAGTTGACAGAAGTAGGATGAAATGTCTCACAAACCACTCGGAGACACAAGCATCTGTATTCCTACATTAACTAGGAACTGACGCACACACACAAATATATTTACTGTATATTTTTTTGTCTCACGAACACTAATGACGCTACAAACTATTTCACTGCAGCTACAGAATTTGACGTTAACAATTTCTGGTATTTCAAATGTATATTTGTCACCCTGATGTTGGAATACATATTACACATTTTTTAGTGTTTTACTAAACTTTTGTTGTTGAAGTAAATAATTGAACACCGAAAATTGTTTGGGTGTTTCACAAATACAAAAGTAATGAATCTCTGAGGCTACAGACTAGTGATAGTTTGCTGTAATAGGCCCACCATCAAAGATCCTCCCACAATGACGTTACGTTACAATGATATGACATTGCATTCCCAGTCAAAAAATTTTATTCTCTGGTCTATAATGTCACTGCCTCTGTGCTTTGAGCAGTATGTGACAACGGAACAAAAAACTTCACTGCCTTGGTGCTGCTGACAGCATCAGCACGTCTCATTGTCTTGTAGCAAAAGCTTAGAAAATTTAAGAAAAATATAGAAAAATCCATGAAAACTGGGGGAATAATCAGGGAATTTTGTATTCTTAAGTTGGTAGACACTGTAATATATGTGCACACACATACAGTGTTTTTCTCTTGAGTTAACAGTGAGAAAAATTTTACATTTGGTCAGTTGCGTAGATTCATGTTTTTATACCTGTATTTTCAGGGGTGGTAGGTGTAGTTTTCTGTGTGTGCATTGATATATTGCAGCATATTTTAAGAAATATTAATTCTTTGTGAATAATTAACAACGGATATTCATATGAGTTAATTCAGTATTATTCTTTGGATTAAGACTTCTTTCAATATTACATGAAATGTATAAACTGACCATTTCTAAAAATAGTGTAGTTGTGTATGTGGTTGAGAGGTTGAAATATTCTGTTGTGATAGCAATAGCAGCTTTGCTGGCATTGCTATTGTAGTGTTAATAGTACAGTGTTTCTGTAAGAACGATCAATTGATTTGATTTGCAGGTCTATACCTACTGCTGATTGGCCATCTTATCTCTTGGCACAATGAATCTGCACATGATAAAGATGCTGAAAGAATGGTTTTGTTATGTTGGTACTAAAATTTTTTACTTGAGAGATTTCTGTGCCATATTTTGTCATACCATTTTCTGACACCAGGGAATGGTCACCATGCATACTGCCTGAACTGGGGCACATCAAAAGAGATGCCTGACTATGTAACAAAGTGCTTTGCCATCCTCACATTCGCTCTCCTCATTCCCCTTCCATGGAAAATCTTATTTTCTTCCTCCAAGTTAAATTTCTCTTCAAACTTGATCTTGTGCCAGCTCCAATACAAAACTACATATTTACCCCTTCTGCAATGCTGGTGCACCAGAATTTTTGCATCTGTTTGAGCTGCCGTACAGCTGAGTCTAGCCACATGTTCTCCAGAAGCATTCAGGAGGCACCCAAGCTGCTTGAATCCCTGAATAAATGGGTCCATCCACGCATTGTTAACTACTCCATCTCAGGAGCTCACTGCTTCTCCTGCTCCTAGGATGAAGCCAATTAGCATTTCATCATCTACTGCACCTACTTGGGTGAGTTGTTCCAGCTTGGGAAGGGTCCTAATACTCGCTCCAATGCAGCTGTGATTTACCACCTATCTCATGTCTATGTTATCCAGCAAGTGTCACTTAAAGTAAGCTACAGGAAAGAGTGGAAGAACTAAGTATTGTTGCTGCTGGCGTGTTGTTTACCAAGTACTGCTCACATCCACCCTTCTCTACGAACGCATTCAACTATAGCTTTCACCATTTATTGTCTAAAGTACACAAAACATGGTTACAACTGTAGGAAATTAAGATATACTGTAACTTTTACTTGCATCATAAATTTATATTGTTAACATTTCCTTGTGCTGAAGTCTTAGTATGTGTCTGTGAAAGAAATTTTTTTTTATGAAAGTATTAGTTATATGTCCAGCAAATAGTGAATGGTACATCAATAACCCTAGTTTTAGAAAATAGTAATAATGAAGTGATTACAAATTTTGTTCATAGTAAGTACATGTACATCTCAGCAAGTAAATTTATTGCGGTGTAAATATTTTGGTTGTAGTTTACAGAAATTAGAAAGAATTTCTGTATTTAATTACGTACCTTTTTGCTGGGCGTGGCTAATACTATGTATTTATAGTGACGTAGAACAGAATCACTATAATGTTTCTAGTGTCTTGGTGCATTAGTAATGTGACACAGTTCTGAGATTATTGCTTGCAGGTGCCAGTTGGTTGACTTCCACTGCCCTACCAGTTCCGACGGCAGTCATCCTGAACTGTTCAACTGGGTGTTGGAATATTTCCAGGGCAAGGATGAGTTCAAGCCTCCACTCTACCTTCAACACCAAGGTTAGATACTTTAGTATCATGGTTCTTAACAACAGACTCCTGTCAGACTCAGCTATCACCATGTTTGTCCTGTACTGTAGAGTTAAAACTTTATGCATATTGAGTATTTTTTTAGTAGGTAAAAATTTTTTTGAGAAGATTTTACATTTCCACCTTATAATGTTATGTTGGTAACAATACAATGCCTTTTTGTCAGTGTTTATTTACAGTAATAGGTATTAAACATTAAATCAATTAAAAGTGAATTTGCAGGAAATTACTGTATGCTGTGCTGGTAAAATCAACTATTAGTTATAGCTGTAGTGAAATGTATTAAGGTATAAATTTAACTGTTCCATTATATGCTTATTTTATTGTAACTTTAATGTGTAATTTTATTTCCATACTCATTTATTAGATCATTTATTACAATAGAAGCCTGTTAAAATGTTATTAACTATAATATTTTCCCAGTTTTTAAATCATTTTTCTATGGTCCTTTAAACTGTTTTATAATGAGAAAGTACCCTCTTATAATGTTATCTCTTTTATAATGTCCTAGCAGTCCATCTACAGCTTACCTGCGTGTATTACTCACAGCAGCTAATACATATTTACTTAAATTGAAGAACCTCTTTTTACACCACATAAGTAGTTTAGCCATCAAGTGTAAGAATAACCAAGTTGCTAGGTAAGCTAACTCTACTGAATGCTAAGTTACTATAGCTGACCACACGATAAGCAGCCCTAAGTCTGTTCCTGCCACTAACAGCGACTTCCCTTGGGCCTGTGTTTTATAGTCTCAGAAAAATTGGTGAGAATTTCATACTTTTTTGACAGACTACAAATCACTGCCTGTTTGAGTCGTGCAAAAGTTCAGTTTACTCCAGATTATCTTTAGTAATTTGTAAAAAATATATATTTATTTCTACTATTTTCAATATTTTTTCAAAATATAGTAATTTTTGAAAATGTGTAAAAAAAGTGTGTTAAACAAAAGTTTCTGAAAATTCTAAATTGTGCTACCGGTCATCGACGTTTTTAGAAACATTTTGAAAAAAATGTGTTTTGTGCACTTTCTTCTGCTTCCACGTCCCATTTTGCCCTCATCCCAATCCCTTATAGTACATGCATTTTTTTTGTCAGAAATCTTTTTGATACACACATTACTCATCAAAGTTACATTACAGTCAAATGAATGGTATAAGAACACATGTGTTACAGACAGAGATAGAGTATGTTGCATCAAGTAAATTTAGAATCATGTTTGGACTGCACCTGAACCTGCACCCGTAATATGCAGGTCAGAACATTAGTAAGCAAGATATCTGAGGAACGCAAGAATAGACTTACTCCGTGCTATGTTGCCACACTGTGGATGTAAATTGTCGATCATTGTAGGTAAAATATTATCAAGGCTTCTCAATTAAATGTTTTAATTTCTGAAACTATTGTGATGGGCCCGCGTAAATATCTGTTTATTGGGTGTGACGTGTCAGCTATCTGTGTCGACAATGAAAAATACTGTACATACCTTCATCAGTTGTGTGCGGTGTGACTCTTTTATTTATGTTGATCTACTGATGCATGATTTGAGATGAATAATGTCCATGTGGTGGAAGCATAAGGCCAGTCTACTGGGAATGTGTTACCTGCAGTAGGACCATGATTTTGTGTGGCAGCATGACGATTGAAAATGACCACTCTAAATTATTGCTGATAATTTTTTACTTCCCCAAAAGTTCAAAAATGGCATTGAAATTTTGGTAATCACGTTAGTCGACTTAAATACTCTCTAGTTACGCTTCTTACTTTCATGACTGCGGTGCAGCATGTAGGCCTCAACCATTGCACACAATGTAATTTTTCAATAGTCATGATGATTCAAAAATGACCACTCAAAATTGATGCTTCTTGAAATCCAGTACACAGAAATTCTAGGTTATACTGTACCTTGTGCAACAAAAGGAGAGGAGACTAGCAGGTGCAACATTGCAGGTCACAGCCGTACCATCGTGGGTGTCGAAGTACTCAAGGACGGGGGTCTGTGTTTGCTGGTATTGGATCCCAGTCACTCCCCCTCCCAGATGCTACAGTTCTCCAACACCAGCACTGCGTCCAGTGCCATGCGTCTTATCAGGAAGTCCCTGGCAGCCATGAAGGCACGCCAGTATCAGGTGGTGGCTGTTTGCGGCATCATGGACACGGAGCACGAGTACCAGGTATCGCCTCCACCATGTGCACATACACCATCAAACGTAAGAAACTGTCTTACACCTCAAATGGTACAAACGGCTTAGACACACTTAATATTGTAATTGTTCAGTTTTACAGATTGTTCATTGAAATATTGTACAGGAAATCTGATTAACAAATGTTTATGGGTCATTCTCTAATTATTGAACTTTTAAAATTTTTATTTTTAGTTTCACCATTTTTTTTTTAATTCAAATAATTTGTATTCTTTAATTTTATGAGCATGTCATTGTAGCCTGCAATGTCTTTATCCACTGTGATTTTTTTTAGTTTGGTATATCAGTTGGTTTTAGTGTAGTCATTAAAACAGAAACATGCAAAATATGACTTTAACAAACTATTATGCGAAAACTATGAGAGATAAACAAATTTCACAAGAGCCAAATTTAGTCTCATTTTGTTTCTAAAGTAAGAAAAAAAAAAAAACATCTGGTACAAATAAAAAAAATGGTAATGAAAACTGCGGGACTTTCTGGAGGAGTGTTATTTTCAACCGCATTCCTTTTCTTTACATGATATATATTTGAACATTCTCACCACTCTGCCCTAACTTTTCTTTTTTCTCGAGGTGTAATTTCGGTTACAAGTTTCACTTTTCCAAGAGCTTTTCGTATAGCATAATTTTCACGATCTTTTAACTTTATTTCTTCATACTTGTCAGGATCATTCTTTATTCTTACTCTGGCTCTTTGCGTACTGAGTTTCTTTTGTTCTCTTCTTTTCTGTAAATACTTCTCTTTTGATGATTTCGAACACTTTGTTTTTGCCATCTTCTCAAAACTCCAGGTACTGAAACAAATATTGTTTTGGCAGAACTTATATGGAAGGAATATGCATGTTACAACTAATTGCTATTGTACCAAAATCAAATACAGGGTTGCCACTTATAAGATTATCTATCTTTCCAATTTCCTCACTTTCCAGGTTAGTAAATAGAAACATTGTTAAACATTCACTTCTGTGGACAACACTGGTCCACAGAAGTGATGTCCACAGAAGTGACTAATTCAGCATTGTAGTAAGATAATATATTTATTTTTGAGGTTATGAGGGATATTGTTTACTTAGATGAAAGTAAAACATACAACAGTTTAAAATCAATGCATCACAATAATTTTATATACTCACATGATCAAATTTAAATGTTCACAGAAGTGATGTTGTATAATGGCAAAAATAAAATTTCCACTTTTCATATACTGTTGTAACAACAACAGGCCATCTCATCTCGCCATTTTTCTTACTGTAAAACAAGGTGGCTACTTTTCCCTTCAAATCTATTGAGGAGGATAAAAATCATGCACTCATGTGTATTTTTTTTGTAACTTCTGTAACAGTCCACAGAAGTGACAAAAAACTTGAGGACATAGTTTCAAGTTTAAAAAAAAGCATTCCAATAGTAATTTATACTTTTTCACGAATTATTTCAACAGATATATTCATATAGTATAAAGTACAGTATTTTAGTTTCTTTTAAATGTAATTAACAGCTTAACCTAGAGTTTTAATTCAATGTATGGTTAAAAACGAGGGTGGGGACAGTCCACAGAAGTGATTTGTCACACCTTGTGGTCAATGTTTTTCATTATAAATACAGAAAATTCTAATTTTAATATTATGCCTAGTATGTATTTAAATAATCTCCACATAACTACCAAATAAAATTCTAAAATTTTTGTTATATTTGGAAAATAATTAACGGGGACTCAAGAATGTACTCTTTGTGGAGAATGACCCTAATAAACCTAGTATATTTGTACATATTTGTGTAGTTATGAGAACAGGTAATGGAATTCTAATTTTCGCACTGTTTTAATGTTGGATGGTAACTCTTGATACCTAAACAGTTTGTCAGTGAAATTAGATTCACCTAAAACATTAACATTGTTGTATTTTTTTTTAAACATGACTATTTAACTCTTTTTGCCTGATATATCTCTGGCTGTAAATCAGTAAAAAATAAATAAACAAATAAAAAATAAAACATAATTTTTTTTAATTGTTTTACTTTTTGAGATAATATTTTTACTGCCTAAAACACATATTTTTTGTTTAATTTGTTCAGAAACCTTGAATATTTTTATTGAACACTGTATAGAAACTTGATACTGAAGGGGTTAAATTAAAGCCAGAATTACAGGGTTCCTACATTCTGGAAAGTCAAGAAGAGTCGAGGAGGGTCAGGGAGAGTAGTGGAAAAAGTTGGGTGTCAGGGCTGTAGACAAAAAGTCAGGGAAGTTTATTTATCGGTGCTGTAAGTTTTTATATTCAAAAAAGTTGTTTTTTAATAAGATTAAAAATCTGACCTTCACAATTCTGATGTTTTAACGGTTTGCTGTATAGTACACGTAACTGTCAGTTACAATAAATTATATTTAGCTCACTGTATATTTTTAAGGCTACTGCAGTTTTGTACAGCTAGTGATGAATGCAGATATAGTAGTAGTAAAAGAAGAAGTTCACAAATTTGGCAAATATGTTTTACCCTTTGAGTTTGAAATGTAGTTCTTGTTTTTGAAGATAGAGGATGAAACTGTTTTCTATCTTCTGATTTTGAGAAAAAATTGTGCTCTTGGGACTTGAGCAACAAAAGGAGGGATTGGATTAATGCTAAAAATTTGTTTCTTAATTCTTGCACTTTCCAACAAATATAGCTTGTTTGTTTGCAATATGTACAGTAGAACCCCGATTTAACGAACTCGGGAATAACGAAAACAGCGATTTAACGAAAGTATTTTAAGGAACTATGAAAAAATAACCAAAAACGTATGAAATAAGTAAGTAACTTTTGATAAAATAAAATATAAAGTGTAGTGTAAGTGTATTAAAAATACGTTTACTGGCTGCAGCATAATTATTTTTCTCCGTAGATAGTGTTAAACCATCCGTCAAGAAACAAAAAATATCCTTAAAATTCATTGAAAACTTTGGCCGTGGGAGTGATTTTGAGCTGAGCGTGCGCGGCCGAGCAAAGCCGGCCGAGAGAGCGACGCTGTGTTGCGTAACAAAAGCGCGCCTAGATCCTCTCCTCATCCGGGCGGGCGACTGGCGAGTGAACGAGCATCTAGATACCCAGTCCACACAGCGCGGCAGCGGACAGCATGAGTACTAATTCACAGATAGTGCTTCGCGTCTCCGTCAGAATGCGCTACCGTGCAGCGTGCTTTACCGCCTAATTATTTTGCCGATAGAATGCAGTGATGTCCAGCGTGATTATTTTCTGACACGTCCCGTGATAAAACAGGCGTATCTATAAAATGAAATGCGTTATTATGTTATTTATGCAGACTTTTTACAATGAATTTATTAACGTAAATAATATGTCTTGCAGATGCTAAAAAACGCTTGAGTGCAAAATATTTTTAGGCGGGCAGCAACTAGAGATGGAAACATCGAAGAAAAATATTGAATATGAATACCGTATGTACTCGCTTCTAAGACGCACATTTTTTTAAAATTTTTGAGCCCAAAAAGTGGGGTGCGTCTTAGAAGCGATGGCATCTTACATTCGCCTGCATTTTCAACAAATGTCTAGATAAAGAATTTATTAAAGAAAACATTTATTCCGTTGTTTGTTAACGCGTAGAGTACACACAAAGTGGAATATCGCGTGATAAACATATCAGTAAGTATAAACAAAAATGTTATCGGCATTCGTGCCACATACGGCAACGGGACTAGAGTTGTATTTTGTGTCTTAGGCAGTTTTTGCGCTGCAGTGAAGCGCACAACCTCACGTGTCGAGCGATCGATAACGCAGCGGAAGTTCTCAAGGTCAAGTGTTACCCACTGTCCAAGCGCGAAACCATTTCTCACGGACGTGATGCTACAGGAAAAAAAGTGAAACTGCCAAATTGTGACAACGCTGTGCATGTCAAACTAGTGTACAGCAACAACATAGTACGCGTTTGTGTGTGCTATACATGTGTGACATGGAAAGCACCAGCAGAAATTCGTACGAAGCAAAATTTAGGCGGCAAGTTATAAATTATGCAAAGACAAACGGAAATCGCCGCGCTGCAGCACAGGAAAGGCAAACATGTGGCTGTGCTATGTTGCCAGACAGGATGCCAGCTGCACGTGACTGTCAAACTGGTGGGGGTGGGCGTGTAGGCGATAAGGCTGCGGATGCGTCATACACTGACCTTGACACAGAAGTCACGTATCTTCCTTCGCCCTTTAGCTAGTAAGTTTCTATAAATAACACGGCTGTGTGTAGCTAGATTAGTGACGGTTCACGAGCCACCAACGTCGGCCAAGATATGTTTTGATAGCAGCCGCCCATACAGTGCGTCTTAGACTCGCATGTAAATTTTTTTTTTACATTTTAAGCTTTAAAAGTAGGGTGCGTCTTAAGACTCGATGGCGTCTTAAACTCTAGTAAATACGGTATATAGATTACTTAAAAAAGTATTCATGTGCTGTGAATATTTCGAACCAAATATCGATATATCTATATGAATATTTCTCAAAAATTTTGTTTTCTAAAGACCAATTTTATTTTTTTTTTTTGGGGGGGGGGGAGGTCACATTACCTAGTATTTGTAGTAAAACGACGAATAATAAGTGTAAATTTACACAAACTGCTGAAAATATGTAATTACGGTAATAATACAATACAAATACTAGCTAGAAATTTAATTAATCTTCTGTTAAAAAATAATATAAAAAGTAATTACAGTATTTTACAGGCATTATCATTATCATTTTTTAAAACTATTGTGTAGTTGGGCACGAGACCCTCTGTGCCCTCTTCCTACCCCTTCCTACCCCTTCCCTTTCCAACAAGGCTACGCCTAAGACAATAAGAACACTACAAATACGTACTTCTCATAAGCAAAGTAACATTAATAAAAGAGAAAATAAGTTAAGTATCGCCAATTTAGCACGGTTTAGGGAATGTACATAAGAGAGAGTTATCAAGTATTTATGTATTGGTAGTTCCAGAAGTCAATCGGACATTATCCATGATCAGTTAGAGATTGTATTGAAGGTTTGGTAAAAAAAAAAGGGCATAAGCTTATTTAAGATAAATTCGTGACCAAATAGAGCTTTCATTTTTAAGTTACATGAAGCTGATAATGGTTAAACCCTAATTTTTTTTCACTTTAATATTAAATGACTTCTCTCTTTGCCAAGCCTTGTTGAATTTACCCTTACCGATATCAGAGTAACTAGCGGCAGAAATTGTCCCTTGCCATCTCGTCCATATGTCTTATAAGACATTCGATGTACCTAAATATTCGATTCTGACACTGCCAACATTCATGTTTATTAAAATGTTGACAATTCTACAATAGTTTCTTGAGAAAACATATTTTATGTAGTACAACATTAAGGGGAACATCCATTGTCATGATGAATTTTAATTCTTTGCTCTTTTAATTAATTCCAAGTTCATTGATAGAATGTTTAACTTGTCAGAATAATCAACTTGATAGGCTGTTTAAAGTAAATTGACAGAATGCATTCGTTAATTTGTATTGAGGAAAATGATTTAATATACTATTTTCTAATTATGTCTCACAGCACGACACTAAAAACACAAGCTACACTTCACACCACTTAAACTATACCAATCTTTTTTCATTTTACACAGTTATAAAATATTCACATGAATATGAATATTTTAAAAATATTATATCGATATATCGAAATTTTAATACTATTCAATCTCGCCGATAGTATCGAGCCAAAATATCGAATAGTCCGATATATTCTATATATATTTATATCCTTAGCAGCAACCAGCTTGTTTCACGAGCGCGGCGGCCTGTAAGTTACAATGGCTGCCGCTGCGCGTATTTATTAATTTACCATTATCTCGCAAACTTTTACTTCAGTTTTCATCACTTTTTTTAAAATAGAAATTTCCTAAAATTTCTTGGCGCGGGAGAGAGATAGAAAGAGACGACTCGGCGGTGTTTATCATCACTTCTCACGTGTTGATGGTCGCGAGCGGGTGGCCTAACTCACCAGGCGCGCGCTCGGCTGGTAGAGTGTTCCGCTAGCAGTTTTTATTAAAGTTTTTTCGTAGATTTTTTTCTTTTACGGCCGCGACTTACCTATTGATAGTAACTGCGGTATGTTGTTCTTGCGGGCTATCATACTTTCTATCAAGCTTACATCCATTTCCGACGAAAAATGCCCGAGGATTTAATTTTTTTGTGGGGGGGAGGGGGGTTAAAAAATTTAAAGTTGGATTTAACGAAACATCGATTTACAGTAAACATTTTCGGGTCCCGTGACATTTCATTAAATCGGGGTTCTACTGTGTGTATATATTGTTGAGGGGGGGGGGGGCCCTCATCTCTTGATGTATTCTTAGTCACTTGTACTACTTGATTACAAAAGGTGTCCGTAAGGGAGGGTTCGACACAGTGATTGGAAGATAGACGGCAGCGTTTCAACTCTACTAGAAATCAACTATTCTGGTTTTTATATGACTTTATTGCCTCCCGGGCACGCTTGTACAAATTAGTTACACAGTTCACATGTAGCTTTGATCACTGGGGTGCGCGCAAAGCGGTGCCTGGCAGCACTTGTCGCTAAATTACGCCTAAGTTATGGCTTGAACAGCAAAACACATAACAGGTAACATGAAAAAGAAACAGAACAACTCTCCCTCAATTTAAAGTTCTGCCCAGAACAGAAACGCAGTGGTCGGTTACTACTTCACTAGCTTCTCACACCGGTCCGACACCTTAAAGATTCTAGCCCAGTTTTACCGCCACCTTACGCAAAACATGCGTAATGACATAAAATATTAACGAAAATGTTACCACATGATATCAGCCAAATCTCACTCCCGCCTCCGACGGCGATGGGCCGCCCATACCGAGCCGAACTTTTCCAAAATCAAAAACCAACTCCCGGCCGTTCCGTGCACCAGACCACACTATACGCCTCTGCCAGTAGACACGCCATGGCGGTTACTACCCTTCTATATTTCACACTCAATACTCCATAACACCTCGTACATTAATTACCGTTTCTCTTAAAACTAGCCAATACATTTGTTCAGGTTTACAGTTGTGGTTTTTAACTTTACGTTCTTTAACAATATTGTTACGGGGGTAACTAGGGGCGTGCTTAGCTTCCAGAAGTAGAGAACTCACGAGAGGTACACAACCTTAATATAGGTTCATTATCAACCAAGAAAATTAAAGTTAAAGAATTCGTTTTAAGAATTTAATACAAAAACAAAAATCAAAGAAACGTTTACAAAATTTTGACTAGAATTGACAATCAAGACGACAACAAAAAAACTACATACGACTTATCACCATTTCTACATTTCCATTTCTGCGACACAAATACCGTTACTGTTATTCAGCTTAATCACCTAACAAAGTTTACAATCTACTAAATCTCTAGTATTATTTTCCAGACGTCTGGACTGTTCACAACGACAGTGCAAGTATTTAGATCATCTAAACGTCTCGTATCGTCACTTCTAACGGCCTCAAGGTAGTGGGTATTTCCAAAGCAAAAATAACTAAATAAAATTAACTTACGTGTTCCTATAGCCTGTCTTCATACTCTGTTCCAGCGGCCACCTTCCCACTGCCTCTGACCGATGACAACAACGACCCCAGGGGGAGGGTAGACCCCCTTATAAAGCTCGTGGCCTGCTTAGCCCGCATTTTGCGCGAGGCGATGACCCCAGTGCAGTACCCCCGACTTGTGGAAACATAACCGCCCAGGTTTTCGGTTAAATCTCCACGACCAGTAGCAATCCACAAGTACCATGCCAAAACACGAAATATAAAACCAATAAAATTATGACATTTCGAATTTACCGAAAATTTGGACAAAAAATTAGGGCCTCATAAAAATCAAACGTAACATTATCCCCTCCTTGAGACTTTTGTGTCCTCACAAAACATCACAAATTTTAACATTAAAAAAAATTAAATTATCTTGTATCAGGCTGCTGTACAAATACAAAATTCAGCACCTTCGATTGAAATTTACGTTAAGGACACAAATACTTATATCATCAAAAGAACTGTAAATTTGCATGAAAAAAAACTGGAGTGACGATTACAAAATAAAATTGTGTTATAAATAAAATTCTACTAGCCAGTAAATGTTCCAGTACAGTTGGTTTTTTTAGTCGTTTTATCTAACAAACAATTTTTTTTCTTCTTCTAAGAATGTCTTGCGTCATAATTAAAATATCTTATCTGACCGTGGTAGTGCTGTCCAAGTCGGACCCCTGGTAAGGTGTTTGGTCGAGGAGCCCCAAAACTACCAAGGATCCCCGTGAAGACGCTACAACAGAGTTAAACTTCCGTCCCACGGGTCACCAAGGCGCCGGCAGTCTCTTCAACTGCTTCCTTGCCACAGGGTCGACGACACAGCACTCCACCTCACCCATAGTACCTCTTACAACAAAACAGATAGCATAAACAGTGTGCCAGTACAAGATGTTACATAACACTCTGAAAGGAAAATCACTGGCATTAAACATTCCTAGAACAACTCAATTCATAGAGGAGAGGTTGAGCACCACCTTATCAACAATGCAAACAATGCTTACACAAACTCTAATACAATAGCTATCTAAAAGAATTAATTTTCATATTAATCACAAAACACTTTGAAAACAATCGTCACTACTTCATCCACCACTGAGAAAGAGGAAACAGGGAATAAACAAGATTAATCATCATGGAAGGGAAAAAAATTGTTCGTTCACTGTGTAGCAGCAGTCAGGTAATCAGGGAAAAAGTAATCTATGTTGCCTCCTCTTCTTCCTCGGCGAGAACCTCTGTAGAAACCTTCCAGATCTCCTACCTGGAGAACCAGCCGGGGTGAGAGGCCAGTACCCTGCGTTATACGGTACAACTATCACCTCGAGCCTCTTCGTCGAGTCACGAACCCAGGCGTCACTGCCTGGAGGACCTCTTCGCTCCTTACGGAGACAGCACAACATGCCATCAACCAGGACACATCAACTCGTCACGTCTCTTCACCAGGGCA
>PNEQ01128505.1:0-22535 GCA_003012365.1 Medauroidea extradentata
TTTTTTTAGTGTGAAAGTGACCGAATCGGGACTTTTGACGCTGATTTTTATGTAAGAGTTATCATTTTCTCGATATTCTGAATGTTATAGACCTGTAGAGCGACTCTTTCCCTTTCGTCGCGTAAGATAAAATGATAGTGTTGTCGCTGAAAGTCCCATAGTAAAAACGGTTCAGCGGGAAGCTTGCACGATAGTTCAGCGCTTGGCTCGTTGAGGCGACGCGGCATTTGATGCGCGCTTCAAGGTCGACCTTACTGCTCCGTCGCTTTTGAGCCTTCACGCGCGGGTAGACGGCGCCCTTAAGATAAAGCAGCGTAGAACAACATACCTGTGGCCAGTGGCGAGAGCAGTAAACAATGGACGCTCGCACCACCTGAACTTTGTCCGAAGATGGTCACATTGCCAGGATCTCCTCCAAAATGTGCGATGTTGTTCTTGACCCACTTCAGAGCCATCACTTGGTCCCTCAGTCCATTGTTTCCAGTAACATCAGCTCCCTCTATGTATAGTAAACCTAAAATAGTAACAACATCAACAATGAAAACAACTATATGTTGTAGCTGTTTACTATTGTCTTATTTAATAAAAATATCAAGACTAACAGTTTTGTGCGATATATTTGAATGTCACTTGATTCGGTCGTTTATAAAATATTCATTTCCTTAAATTTATTTATTTTGTCAATGCACGTACTTATTGTAACGTATTTATGTACAACAGAATGTTGCAGATATTTGAGACGAATAAAAAGTTACGTAATAGATTCCCTAGAGAAGCAAGTAAAATCTTCACAAAACATTGTATTTTCATTTTACAAAAACTCGTTAGCATAATGTTAGTAAAAGTATTTTATACATATTTTTTGTCGTTACTTAAAATTTTCTAATGTATTAACGACAAGCAGGTGACCTTTTTAAAATAATTGGTTATAGATAGAGCCTGAAAATGTCTGCGAAAATAATTTGTTATGCCTTATGTATACATGCAGCTCTGCTTCGTGGTCATTGACTGGATATTTTTAACTCTTGACACTAACCTCAGATGTATTGTGTTGTAGTAACGTTCTTCTGACTGTCACAATCAACTAAGTGGCGCTTGGATACGTTGCCAGTAACAATGAAGTACGGCTGTAGATATGCACGTAAGGTATTGAAAAAGTGGTGCGAATATTTGTTCGTGAAAATTACTGACCCCAAGTTATACATAGTGTAACTGTAGGTTAGTGATTACTTGGTTAGGGATAAACGTGGAGAAATTATGGACACGTGTGGCCAACAGGTTCCCTCGGAGTCCTCCCATTTACTCCTGTAGCTGCTCAAGATTCGGCATAACTAATTACATTCCAACACGCCTTTGGTAAAGCTCCTTTCAGTGAGAAATATCTGCTACTTATCAATATAAATCTTCACTTATACGTCCATGTTGGCCACCTATCAACACGATTAAGTACTCTCTTGAGATTGCATTGTATCCGTTTGGCAGTATGACTCATGATGACAAGCTTCGCACTAGGCTGCCAGCCATAATTTATACAAGCAGATTTAATAGCATCGCGAAAGTAAAGAAATAAATTATGCACAGGTAACTATTTGTAGACATCTTTGTTATTGTAAAGTATCCGTTACTGCAATACTTTCGCAGTTTCCATTTCAAACGTATATATGTCGCATACATTGGAAGTCCTCTTCTGGGGCTCACGGGTACAATCATACATGATTCCTCGTTAACAAGGGTGTAGTTATTAGATTCTTCAAACTTTCTTACACATTTCGACAGACTATTCTTGTTAGTAAGCAGAATGAGCGACTACTGCAAGTGACAATACAAAGCTCGTCACCCACTGTGGCGTGGCGCCGCCGTTGTAGCTAGGTGGTACCGCGCACATCTGAAGAAATTATCTCTTGGAGCATAGTTCCTGTCTATGACTCCTGGTCATTGTTTCTTTCTTTTATTTATAATATCTAGTACAAGTAGCTCCAAGGAAGATATTCTGAAACTTTGCTTAGTTTGTAAGAGAAAAAGACAAAATAAACTCTGAATTAATCACATCTATAAGAGATAGGTCTGAGAAGAGTTCCATCACTAATTTCCCGACTTAATGAACGGCAGAAAGAAATTCTCTCAGTACTTTAGACAGAAGGGTGTTTTGCAGGCTTTCGCGGCCGTTGTCTAGATGACTACCTTGGCTTCCGGGATGGAGCCGCGTCTTCATGGTTTCAAGAACCAACGTTTCGCCATACATTTCAGTAGACATCATCGAAGATTAAGGAACTTGGTCTGAAACTGGAGACCCCTCGAAATAAAGACCCTAAAGTTATCCTGTACGATGTCGCCAGAAAAGATGATAATGATAAGCTTATAGAAAAAGTCTACAAACAAAAATTTCTCACCATCTTACTTGACAGAAGAACAGTTTAAAAGACGAATACGAATAAGTCATAGAACAGGAAAAAAGCCGTCAGATATCGTAAATGTAGTGCTCGAGACTTGTGCACTAATACGGGACATGATAATTCAAAAAGACAGAATATATATTGGATACCAGTCCTGCAAGGTTAGGGACTACATTGTTCCTTCTCGTTGTTTCAAGTGTTAAAGATTTGGACACATATCAGCGAAGTGTCAAAACGAAACAATCTGTTCTAAGTGTGGACAAACTGGACACACATATAAGGAATGTAAAGATAAATGACATGACAAGTGCGCAAACTGCATGAGAGACAAAAAGACAGTAAACACAGAGTAGATACAAAGGAATGTCCGCATTACGAAAAGGCATTTGAGATGGAGTTTAAGCCACATGAATTATGGAATGGAATCTGAAAGAATAGACTATGGCTGCTGAAATGACCAGACTCAGAATAGGTCAAATAAACCCACAGCGATCAGCAGTTGCTATGGCAGAGTTAGCAACAATTGCTACCGAAAATGAACTCAACATTGTCTTAGTGCAGGAACCCTATTCTCTGCGGGGCAAGGTCGTAGGAATTCCAGGAGGTGAAATAACAGCAAGAAACTTTCCAATGGCTGGATATGGCAAAGAAACCCTAATTTGACGAAAATAGTCTAAGAATTTAATACAGAGCACCATGTATACATCCAAGTTCAACTAGAAAGCAAACGAATAATGTTATTAAGCTCCTACTTCCAATACTCGGACGATGTTCGAGTTCATTTAGATAAGTAGGACACTGTACTCAGAGAAATAGGGAGGGAGCCAGTGATAATCGGAACTGATTTAAATGCTAAGTCGGAACTCTGGAACTCGCCAGTAATTGATGACAGGGGAAGTGAGGTCACTCGATTCATCACATCGACTGACCTACACGTCAAAAACATAGAAGGAACTCTCCCAACCTATGTATCACCAGCACATAACACATATTCATACCTGGATGCAACACTAACGACAAGAAAAGCGAAGGATAGGATTTTCAACTGGACTGTTACCGAAGACAGTAGTAGCAACCATATGCTAATACTTTTCGAGATAAAGACCACAACTAACCAACAACCAGCAGGTATTTTCCCTGTCCGATATATACATTATGATGTTCACTGGAAGAAATTCGACAATGAACTGACAATCAACATACAAGAGTTTACAGCCAAGGCATTAGAAGACATTGATGTGAAAACTAAGGGGTTGACGAAGGGAATACAGAAAACATTGACACCACACTCATAAAATCGAACCCAAAGACACCCTTGAACAGGTGGTGGAACAAAGACCTGGAACAGAAGAGGAAGGCTGTAAGGAAACTGAGAAAATGCATGAAGATCGTGCGGGATGAGGAAAGTAGGATGACTGCTATTTTTAATTATAAGAAACAACTAAGAGAGTACTAGAGAATGGTGAAGAGTTGTAAGAAACAAGCCTGGATTGAGCTAGTGACCAAAAGAGGAAATGAAGATCCATGGGGCCTCGTATACAAGACATTGTCAAATAAAATAAAAAATACTCAGCAGGTGATACAAAGTGTACGAATACCAAATATACAAACAACAGACATTCAAGAAAATATTTTCTACCTGATGAAGACATTGCTCCTAAACGATGACGAAGATCAAGATGAAGATATACATAAAGAAAGGAGACAGAAGATGGAAGAGTTTCCAGAGACTCTGGATACAGCCAATATTACAGAGACTGACCTTGAAAAAGTGATTAAGGAACTCAAGAATAAGAAAGCGCCACGACAGATTAACATCGGAAATAATAAAAAGAGTCTACCCACGAATCAGGACCGATATCTCAGACATTCCAAACACAGGACTTCAACAAGGCTGTTTCCCGAACACTTGGAAAGTAGGGATATTAAGAGTACTCTATAAAGGAGATGGAAAAGATCCTGTAGAACCAAAATCATACCGACCTTTGACACTTCTTCCAGTGCTAGGCAAGGTTATGGAGAAACTAGTCAATCGGCGACTTTTGACATTCCTAGAGAATACAGGAGGACTCCACCAACGACAATATGGTTTCCGAAAAGGGAAAGGAACTGAGAAAGCAGTGCTGGAGAGGACCACCAAAGTAAGAAATGCAAAATAAATGTATGTCCTTGGAATATTCTTGGACATAAGTGGGGCATTCGACAATGCCTGGAGGCCAGAGATTCTATGGCAACTAAAGATGAAAGACTGCCCAAAAAATCTATATCTGATAATCAAAGACTACTTCAAAGAGAGGCGGACTCACTATGAGACAACATTGCTGAAGGTAGAGAAACTAAATACCAAAGGATACCCACAGGGCTCAGTCTTAGGCCCACTCCTGTGGAACACAGTGTTTGATGGATTTCTCAACATCAAGCTCCCTGACAAATGCGAAATGTTTGCATATGCAGATGATGCTCTTGTCATAACCCCGGCATGGAATCGTCGAGACCTTGAAGCAGCAGTAGAGAAAATACCAGCGGAAATCATCTCGTGGGCGAAGAATGTTAAACTGAATTTCAGTGCAGAAAAACAAAGCTTCTCCTTTTGAAGGGAAAACTGAAAAGATCTCCCACAATACGATTCCTGGGAAGACTGCTGCGCTCGAAACACCATGTCAAATACCTAGGAGTAATACTAGAAGAAAAACTTGGATTCCAGACTCACATATATGATATAGTAGAAAAATCAGTGACACTGTTTCACCGACTCAGGGCAGTCTCTCGGGCTTCATGGGGCCTGAACTGCAAGACATTAATGGCAATCTATCATGCAGTATTCCTGGGGATATCTATGTATGGGGCTTCGGTCTGGTATACAAAGACAACACAAGTAAATATTCGACGGCTACTAATGAGAACACAAAGAGGAGCACTGTTAACCTGTACAAAGGCGTACAGAAAAACTTCAATCGATGCTCTGTAAGTTTTAGCAGGAGCCATACAACTCGACCTGCTAATTTGGGAAAAGGGAAACATTATGGAAGAGTTTGGAGGATCAAGACCAAGTAAGTTAAGGATGAGTGAAGCAAGGACAGACACACTAACGAAATGGCAAGGAAGATGGGACGAATCCACAAAAGATAGAGTTACACATTGTATATTTTCTAATGTAGACGAACGCCTAAAACATCAATGGTTTGTGACAGACCACTACATGTCGCAATTGATGACTGGCCATGGTAATTATAAATGGAAATTGCATGGATTTAATTTAGTTGAGTCAAGCCCTCAGCAGAATCTGCAAAGTAAATGATGATGTAATTCACATTATACAAGACTGTCCGAAAACAGAAGATCTAAGAATCGACCTGAAAAGAAAACACAATACCCAAGAAGATGAAGATATTGATGTAAGAGGGATGATGTTAACCAAAGAAGGAGCAGCCTCTATGAAAATATTTGCAAAGAAAGTAGGAAAGAGACTTGAAGAGTTCGACTCCTGGCTAGCAGAGAACCCAGATGAAACAGAAGAAAATTACTAATCAAATCAAGACAAGATAGCTACATGGATATGATGACCACAGCAATGAAAATGGCAAACGACATTAGTAATAAAAATTATATACATAAAAGGCAACATATTCTCCCTGCATTACCCAGAAAGAGTGTGGTTGCAGGGAGACAAAATGGGTTCTACTCTGCGTGGCGCTGGCCACGAAGGAAAAAAAAAAAGGCATCATCAGGGTCGCACTTGTGGTCTGAAGACCAGCAGTTGAGGATGCCCTGTATATAGGTACTCAAGGGGCCTATGTGGGGTTGGTTGCCCCGGCAGCCAATGAGAGTGAGGCATTGTTTTAATTGGCCTCCCTAACAGCCAATCGCAGCTGACTTCTTCTGATTTGCTGGTGTTCCTGCCAATGATTAATTTGTAGCATGGATTGTGTTTTGCTTTGGTTTCTGAAGAATAGGTTCCCAGGTTTTACAAAGTTTGTATCAATCATCTCTGATGATATTTTCAGGGTGTTTCACTACTTCCATGGCTTCACGTACTGTTCTTGTTCTGTAGTTTTTTATGTTGACTATGGTCTAGTACTTTAGAAAGGTTGACACAAAGGGTTGAGAATTCAATAAAAAAAGACAAAATCGAATGTCACAATGTCAAGACCAACGACCTTGCTGTTGCCAACCCTCAGATGGAATGCAGAACAAAGAAGTCTGAGAAGGCACAACAGAGCATGAACGAAATTGAACACGGCCGACGGAAACAAAATGGTGGCTCCGTTGCTCCAAGCAGGCTATTATTTAAGGGGCTTAGGAAGGTTTGTTATAGGAACTTGTGACTGAGGGTGGAGCTTCAGAGATGAGGAATGACAGAGCATTATCAGGAATGATAAAACATGACAAGTGGAATGAAAGCGCTTGGATAAGACGCAAGACGGTGAGAAACGGCAGAGCACGAGACAGAAAAAAAAAATTGTCGTTAATGTTCCATAAAAAAATTGATAAATCCTAAATGTTAACATCAGTTGAAATTACATCTGAAATTATCTTCGGTGGCAATACATAATCTACAATACAGCTGACAGATCCACACGTTTGCACCGTGTTGCGTGCAGTGTACATTGGCATTTTTGTCCATCCACATTGCAGTGCTGTGTCCATAATGATGCGCCTCATTGCAATGTAATATTGGAATGACATTTTTGTCGTAGCTTTTTTGGGATTTCATAAAAAACTGTTAAAGGAAATTCGGAAACCATTGAATTAAGCTGTGAAGATTCCAGAGGAACAACAGGGAATTTTTAGTAATGTTGTGGGGGAAAAAAGAAACGTTGGAGGGAAAGGAAGGGGAGACAAATCGCATCATAACGGATGGTAACATCTTCTATGATGGCAACTTTAATCCAGAGTTCTACAGAATCCAGCCCTTGTCCCAGGTCTCTTACTTTCTAACCACTGTTTAAGAAGTATCACTTTCTTTAGTGTCATCTACATGGCAAGACTCAAATATTTCGCCCATTTAATTTCGCATATTATACGCCCTGAAGAACCAAACATAATGTGTATGGGTATCTGTACCTATTAATTTTAAATTCCTTATCATATTATATGGTGACTGCATGGGCTAATAAACGGCAACAAAAAGGCACCCTTCGCAAATAAAATTAATTGTGGTACTCTATACAACGTTAAAACTTGTGAGCCAGTCAAAAAATTATTTCGAAATTTACAGCTTGAGTTGTGATAAGGTGGGCATATCTGAAATCCTGCTTAATTTATATTTTCAGCCAGTTCCATATCTTTCAGTTGCATGTAAATATAAACATTGGCACATGGACGTATTTTGATTTTCATAGGCTTGTACAATGTTTTGCCTACATTACACAATTCAGAAAATTTTCATGTACAATATCAACTCAAATGCACAAGGTATCAATTATTATAGCTTTCTTTAACAGTAATTTTGTATAAATAACTTACCTGCCAAATAACTACAATATAATACGCTTCTGTACGACATCCCTCAAATACATGCACTGCACTCCTGTGTAGTTTTCACGTGATTCGTAAATAAAATGTTAACAATTTCTCACGCAGAGCGACTATTTTAAAATTTAGCTTGTCTAAATGTAGATGTAATATTGTAGCAGTGACAAGCTATGACAAATGTCTCACAAATTTTCGCGAATTATATCCCGACAAACGTCTTACATGCGAAGAAAGCCTACACTGTGAAAATAGGATTGTTACGACAAGGTTGATAAAATTTTTGTTGCAACAAATAAATTACTGTTAATTTAATAATCGTAACGATGAAGTTACTACTGGAATGTATTTCCTTCGACAGTAAAATTTTTTTGACATAATATATTTGTAGCATTTGTTCTCTCTACAACAGGCCCAGTTAGAACTGCACAGCTTGGACACACAGCGTGTGTGATTAGTCCAAAAACTGTTCACACGTGTCACAGTTAATATAATACAGTTTATTGGAGACTATTTTAAACATTTTCGCGATTTTCCAGTGTCTCTAACCATCGTACCTGCCATCCATTCTACCCTCTAGTAGCAAAAATAATACTAGTCAAGACTACATGCCTGGCAACAGACGTGAAAGCTTGCAATCTTCTAATAGAAAAAATGTATTAACGCTAATACTCACCTAGCAATTTTCGACTCTCGTCGTACAGTACTGGTGTATTATGCCACATATAACGATCAAGCATACAATACTGTTCTAATATATACCTCACCCGTACAAAACCTTCTCTAGCCCACACCTTCCACTACACTATAAGATCTCACTATTAGACCTCACGTTTAGACCTCACTTTGATTACTAGCATTCACACAAGTTAAACTGACTACATAATAGTTCAGGTACCTAATGCTCCAAGTCTGTAATTGATTGTCACAACGATGACATCTTCAGCGAGCAGGAAGTCTGGTCCGTATTTGTTTATGTTTCCCGAGTTCATAACAAAGGCTCCACCATGAATCCACACCATCACTGCCTTCGGCGATATCGCAGGCAACTGTAAGAAAACAAACCCACAAAGTTAAGGGCAGAACACAACACTAAGAATAAAACAAAGATTGTTCCATGTCGTAATTGTGTTTGTAGATAACAATTAACACAAAGGTAAAATTATATCCTGTTACGACCCTTCTCTCGAATTGAATGTACTAAAGTATTTATGTGAGGTTCAATTTATACTGAATAATAACACCGGGAATTATTCCTTTAGATATTTCGGAATCTCTGACCTTGGTTTGTCAATCCTACGAGATATGATATTCTAGGAGGCTTATCGTTCCGAAACCTCGTGCTTAGGTTTATTCTCACAATTCAAGTTCGCACACAATTGCGGCGATCCCGAGCATCCATCCTTGGTGAGGAGAATTAAAGAGGCTCAAATATAAATTTCCTTAGAATTCTCGGGCTAACGCTTCTGCTTACGTGGCAACACCAGATACATTAATACTCTGATGACAGCCACAAAGAGGGTAATGTTAGTTAGAATTTATTGGTTTGTGGACATACACCATTGCTCATGTTTTGCTAATCAAACCTGTGTTGAATGACAAAGTACAAAAACGAACAAACAAATATAAATCACACACAAAATTAGAAAAAGAAAGCAATCCCAGAAGAATTCTGTCAGTGTTGTCTATTGTCTTGTGTTTGTTGTCAACTGTTAAGTTTTTTTTGTCTTTTTCCATCTTTTTTCATATTGAGAATCTGGTTCTATATTTGGTTCTGTCTTTTGTGTTTAGGTGTTGGGTTGATATTCGGCTGAATTCTATCTCTAGAAATCTTTGTTGTCTAATACAATAATTATTAAATAAAAAAACTGACAGAATTCATCTGGGATTGCTTATTAATTTTATTTTTGTTTGTTTTATATTTGTTTGTTCGTTTTCGTACAGTGTCATTCAACACAGGTTTGATCAGCAAAACATAAGCAACTGCGTATGTCCACAAACCAATAAATTATAACTGTAAACTCCCATTGCAAGAAACATTTAAAATTCTCAGGGTAATGTTAACTATGTAAATTCATGGACTACTCGCAGTGGCGACTTCTCGTGTGGGTCCACAACTTGGAGACCGCGACAAGAGCTTAGTTAAATTAGCATACTCCCGCGAATACCCACGTCGACTCCGGGCTCGTCCACACTTCGTGACGCCCACTACTAGAGTACCCCTTAACTTTCTACTTCGCGCCCTCGCGGTGATCTCTCCTAGAAACATCCAACCCATCGCAGTTCTCTGGGTGGCTGACAATCCCAAACCATGCCTATCATCCATATCTGTTTAATCTTTCTTTTCCAAAATAACACAGATTAACATACACTTAAACTTATTTACAAAATTTGAACCAATGATAACTTATAACAAAATTAATATTACATTGCACAGCAGGGGGTTTGGTGTAGCCACGCCTCTATGTGACCTAGTTTACAGCATTCGAGCTGTCTGCCATGCTGGCTCAAGACTGCTGGCTAGCTCTTAGCCACTGTTCCCAACTATCCCTTCCCAGCTGTGTTAAGGGTTAACTGGCCATGACACAATTTAACACTCCTTTCAAGTTTGCACTCTTCATCAGTAAGTAAAGCTAGATTAAATTCAAATGATATTAAACAAGTTATTGTAATTATGCATGAATGATTAAACAATTATTTTAACAGACTCTCTAAGGTTATTCTAACCTAACTTAAAAGCCTGTTTTTTTTTTTTTTTTTTTTTTTTTTTAGAAAATGTTACTCGCTGAGACCAATGTTTAGACTTTAAAGAACCCTTATTTGAAAGATTATTGCAATATGGGTAGATAATTTAGCGAGTTATTTTTAAAATATGCCATAGCAGTGCTATGTCGTCTCAGAAACACAAGAGTGAACAAAAAACAGAAACGGAAGAAAATAATGCAAAAAAACCAAGTGAACTGATGAAACACAGGACATCAAAATTATGACAGCACAACAGACAAAAACGAACACAAATATTATACACAAAACGTCGGTGTGGCCGTGGGTCATATTTTTTGTGTGTAATATTGTCTTCACCAAACTGTACTGTCTAGCGTACTAATTTTTTATCTTGTTTTTTCTCAGTTTCCTTTGTCTTTTTTTTCTGATAGTTTAGATTTTGTTTTGTATTTTCTGTGAATTAACACAATTTATCTTGGAATTTTTCAGGTTTTGTTGTGTATGTGTTGCCTACAGCTTATCCAGATTTGTTTTTCCTATATTGTTTTCTTGTAGTCCTAGTTTTCTGAGACTTCATAGCATTGTAATACTGTATGATCGCGTAATTTCACTAAATCTTAAAAGATACCACATTTACACAATACAATAATACTAAATCTGATAAAATCTCGTCTCCCCGGTAATTTACAAAAATTGGTGATTGTGGCTTTTGACCTCGTTCTTCAATGTGATCAAAAGTTTATTAACGACAGTCTAAGAAACTCAATTTTTTTCAACACGATCGCATTTGTGAATTTATGCTACGAATAAGTACTCATTAAGTATAATATAGTTTAAAAACTATCACACTCCGCAATAATAATCTTTGCAATTATTTAAGAATGTTTACAATTTATTTTCTTGGCTTGTGGGTGTAGCCACAGTTGGTCTCCGAGTCCGACTACCTGATGATGGCAGCTGAAACGACTGCCGAAACGTCACAAGACAATCTTCAGACGCGGCTCACACCCACAAGCCAAGAAAATGCAGATAACGGCCGCGAAAGCCTGCGATATAGTATTATTACAATTCAGTTTGTAACGGACACCATAGAATTTTAAAAACTGAAAAATTAGGCTATCATGTATTTCTAAAATCACAAAAGTTCACAGAGAGCGGAGAAAGTAGATATTTTGTCAGTGTTAAACAGAGAGATCTCTAGCATTGGTGGGAATGACATGATGTCACTATCGAGCAGCGAAAGGATGCAAGAGCGGGGTAAGGGAAGGACACCGATAAAACCTGCCACCATATTGTAACATTCGCCACGTCTCCCAAATGCAAAGCTCGAGAGCGACAGTAATTTACATGATGTGAGGTTGTTCGTAGATATTGATTGCGTCATATAGTGATCAAAACAGACCAGTAAACTCTTTTATCATAAAGTCGCCAGGCACTTAGTTTACTAGATTGGTCCAAAACACAAATAAGCTAGGATGTAGGGTAGGCTGTTAACACTACTATATCATTTTTCTCGTAAACAAAGGGACTGACGACTTTACCAACAAGTATTTTCTACCTAGCTTCCTTCACAGTTTCACTTGGCACAGTCCGTATCCGCCAATCACACGATGGCAGGCTGCTGGTTTATTATGACCACGACATGAAACAGTTTGCAGTTCCTCACAGAAACAAAACAAGACTGCTTTGGAATCGATTATATCTCCCTATTTTTGTGTCTATTGACCGTCAACGTGACTTCGCACAAACTCGAAAGCAAACTAACGCAAAGGCAAATCGTAATCTCTATATATAAAAATGAAAGCTGACTGATTGACTGACTGACTGACTGACTGACATATCAAACTGCAGCCCAAACCACTGCACCTAGAATCGTGAAATTTTTTGTGGGGGTTCCCCTCAGGTCGTAGGCGAGCACTAAGAAGGGATTTTTCGAAATTCGACCTCTAAGGGGGTGAAAAGGGGTGAAATGCGTTTCCGAAGAAACGTCGATAGAGCTCGAACCCGACGGCCAATCATGGTGATTTTTACTTTAATAGGACACTCGTAAAAATGCATATTAGCCAATTTAAGGATTTTTCGAAGTTCAACTTTTAAGGGGGTGAAAAGACCTTAAATGTGTTTCCAATCAACTATCGATATCTATCGAACCCTTCGGGATAGAGAGTTGATATTCACTTCAAAATAATGCTTAAGTAAATACCCAAAAAGAAGTTTTAGGTTTTTTGAAATTCGACCCCCAGGCAGTAAAAAGGGGCAAAATGTGTTTTTAAAGAATCGTCTTTATCTTTGAAACACAATTGGCTATCGTCGTGATTTTAACTTTAATTGGTTACTTTTACAAATGTCTATGAGAGGACTCAAAATCGTTTCGAAATTCTTTATTTAAAGGGGTGAAAATACGTGAAATGTGTTTTCGATTATCCTTCCATATCTATAGAATCAATCGAGATATCGAAGTACTCTTTGCTTTAAATTGGTGGTTTTGTAAATATCCCGAGTACCATTTAAAATATATTTTCCGAATTCGGTCCTAAACTGGTTAAAATGGGGTAATATGAGTTTTCGACTCACATTCGATATATATCGATCATATAGTTTTTTATATAGAGACGTGATTTTTGTTTATGATTGATGCTTACTCAAATACCTAAAAAGCAATTTCAGGAATGTTCGAAATTCGCCACCTAAGGACGTGAAAAGGGGTGAAAAGTGGTGAAAAGAGTTTTCAATTAATCGTCGATATATCTTGAACCCAGCGGGCTAATGTGTTTTTTACGTCCACGAGATACCAATAAAGTATTCTAAAACTTGATTCAAAGGTTTTTCGCAATTTACTCTCTTAAGTGGTGAAAAGACCTTGAACGTGTTTTAGATAAATCCTCGATATCTACCGAACCCGTCGAGATATATAATTAATTTTTGCTTCAGGATGATGATTATAGAAATATTCGCAAAACGGTTTTCAGATTTTTCGAAATCCGATTTCTCAATACTGTGCAGGGGTGATATGTGTTTTTTTAGTGAATGATCGATTTTGATTCGACTGAATGGCTAGCGATGTGATTTACACTTCAATTGGATACTTATACAAATGCCTAAGATGTAAATTTAAAATATTTCGAAATTCGACACCCAAAAGGGTAAAAAAGCACAATTTTTTTTTTCCATCAACCTACGATATCTATCTAATAAGTAGCGATATTGAGGTGTTGTTCGCGTCAGAGTGATGCTAACGTAAATATTTAAAAAAATATGTATGTAATTTTTTTCTTTATAAGAAACGTGATTATTAAGACTAAAACTTAGTTGGTCAATAATCAAGGCAGACGATCCGAAAAGCAGGAACGAGCAGCGAGAAACAACTTATACTGGAGTTTCACTACAGTAACCTATCGAGACGTGGTGTTGTACAACCTCTATGAGCCCAGGACACAGATTTTTTTTTTCAATAAATTGTATATTCATGAATTATTTCGACGTTACATGACGCAGTTGTTTGTCACTCAGGTCTAAATTCAGAGGGAGGTTCTGGGCTCGAATTCCGTTAAAAGCTGCGTGCAAACGTTCAATTCTGACACACAAAAACTACAAGGCAGATCGAATTAGTGCAATTTACATGTAGTCTTTAAAACGGGTAAAATTGTTGTTCGCTTTCCACTTAGGTTCCTCTACAATATCAGCTGACATATCGTCGGTATAGGCCCACTGCCAAAAGTGATTAATTCATAAATGCTATTTCGTCTAAAAACAGTATTAAATTGTAGATATTAACAAAAATGTGGTATGGTACTGTGACACAACAGTACGAAAAGACGAATAGACTTTAAACTTGGGCAATTGTTCGTGAACAACATATACATATTCCTAGCATTTTTATAATTTTATCTCATTTTGACTTTGTCACTTTTGACAGTAAACCGACGATATATCATCTCATTAATCTCAGGTTTGGGGCACCAAATACGTTTCCACGAAACCTTTACCCACTGAAACTTTGTAATGTCAATAAAGTTAAAGTGAATATTTTGAAAATATATAATTAAGGGCACCGTCACCAATGATTGTGCACAGGGTAAACTGATGTTTCTCATTCGATTAACCTCTTACCTTAGGTGCCTGTAATTACCCCACAACGTCAAATAGGCAGGGCTATAAATAAGGCCCAGGTGAAGTCGCTGTTAGTGGCAGGGACAAACTTAAGACTGCTTTTCGCATGGACAGCTATAGCTACTTATCGTGCTGCAGAATTAGTTCAACTAGCCGCTTGGACATTCTAACACTTGATGACTGAAGTACCAAGCTGGTGTGCAAAGAGGTTATTCAATTAAAGTAAATATTATCAGTTACGAATAATACTCGCGAGCAAAGCCGCGGGGGACTGCTAGTCTTGATATATAAAATGAAGTGTCCTGACACACTCACTCACTCACTCACTCACCCACTCACCAACGCACAGCCCAAACCGCTGGACCTAGAACCATGCAATTTTGAGGGAAGCTTCCACTTGCCCCGTAGGCACCCACTAAGAAAGAATTTTTCGAAATTCGATAATTAAGGGGGTGAAAAGCCTTAAAATGTGTTTTTAATTAATCCGTGATTTCTCCTAAACCATTTCAGATAGTGAGGCGATTTTTTTTTAAAATTATGCTTAAGTAAATATCTAAAAAGAATTTTTACAATTATTCGAAATTCGTCATTGAAAGCTCGTAAAAAAAGTAAAACTTTTTTTTTTAATTAATCCCACTATCTCCTAAACCAGTGGAAATATTGAAATGGTTTTTTATTTAAAATAAATATTACGTAAATATAAAAAAAAGTAATTTCAGGATTTTTCGAAAATCGTTTTGAAAGCTGTTAAAAAAATAAAATGTGATTTCAAACAATCATCTGCACTGCTTATACCCGTTGAGATATCGAGATGATTTTTTGATAATAGTGAAGCTTATGTAAATATCTACAAATCAAATTCAGGTTTTTATGAAATTCGAAAATTAAGTAGGTGAAAAGCAGTAAAATGTTACAGACTCCCGAAAAAAGAGAATAATCATGGAGAAATAATTCAACAGTCGTTTCTTTTTGCCAACCTACTCATAAATAAAACCTCTTTGGACTGTAGTCTGTACGTACGAAAGAATTATCACGGCATACCTTTAACATTCACTCAGGTATTGTATAAAGTTTGTGGTGTGGAAGGGGTGGGGTTACGGGTTCGTATCCCGTGCAAGACTTTGCGATGAGAATTACTATGATATCATACGAGCATATTGCGCGCGCTCTTTACACTGAGCTAAGACAGTTAATTATAGTTCACTGTTATTGAGTATGCCAGCTGCTAAATGCCTTCATCAGATATTTTATCCAGAGATACTGTTTATATTACATAATTTCACGCGGGCAACGCCGCAGTCGGCCGGCTAGTCTATAGGCTATATATATACAAGAGAACACTGACTCAATGACTGACTGACTGACATATCAAATTGCAGCCCAAACAACTGGACCTGTAATCTTGAAATTTTTTGTGTGAGTTCCCCTTAGGACGTAGGCAAGAACTAACAAGGGATTTTTCGTAATTCAACCTCTAAGGGGGTGAAAAGGGGTGAAATGTGTTTCCGAAGAAACATCGCTAGAGCTCGAATCCGACAGCCTATCATCGTGATTTTTACATTAATAGACACACATAAAAATGTATATTAGTATATTTAAGGATTTTTCGAAATTCAATCTCTAAGGGGGTGAAAAGACCTTAAATGTGTTTACGATTAACTATCGATATCTATCGAATCCTTCGGGACAGAATGTTGGTATTAACTTCTAAATGTTGCTCACATAAACACCAAAAAAGTAGTTTTAGGATTGTTTAAATTAGACCCACAAACAGTAAAAATGGGCAAAATGTGTTTTTCATGAATCGTATATATCACTGAAACACAATTCACTATTGTCGTGATTTTTACTTCAATTGGTTACATATATAAATGTATATTAGAGGACCCCAAGACGTTTCGAAATTCCTTAATTGAGTGGGTGAAAATACGTTAAATGTGTTGTTATTATTATTCCTCCATATCTATCGAACCAATCGAGATATTGAAGTGCTCTTTGCTTCAGATTGATGCTGTTGTAAATATCCTAAATATGTACAATTGAAATACATTTTTTCGAATTCGACCCAAAAAATTTAAAAAAGGAATAAAATATGTTTTCGATTTAAAATATGAATAAATCGATTCCATTGGTTGTTATATAGCGACGTTATTTTTGTTTAAGTTTGACGCTTACTCAAATACCTGAAAAGTAATTTCAAGAATTTTCGGAATTCCCCACCTAAAGAGGTGAAAAGGGGTGAAAAGTGATTAAATGTGTTTTTAATTAATATTCTATATCTATTGAATCCAGTGGTATGTTGTGTTTTTCAGGTCCAAGAGACACCAGTTAAGTAGTTTAAAATGTGATACAAGGATATTTCGAAATTCAGTCTCTTAGGAGGTGAAAAGACATTGAATGTATTTGAGATAAATCCTCCATATCTATCGAACCCGTCGAGATATACAGTTAATTTTTGCAACAGGATGATGATAACAGAAATGATCGCAAAATGATTTTAAGATGTTTGGAAATTCTAACTCTCAGTATTGTACAGAAGTAATGTGTTTTTTAATGAATGATCGACTTTGATTCGGCTGAATGGGCTACCGTCGTTATTTGCATTTCAATGAGATACATATACAATTATCTAAGATGTGAAATTAAAAATTTTCGAAATTCGACACCCTAAAGGGTGAAAAAGCACATTTGTTTCCCATCAACCCATGATATCTATCTAACCAGAAGAGGTATTGAGGGGTTGTACGTGTCAGAGTGATGCTTACGTAAGTATTCATACAATTATATGTAAGTTTTTTTTTACTTTATTACATAACTTGATTTTTTAGAATAAAACTATGTTTGTAAACTTTCATGGCAGATGATCCGAAAAGCAAGTACGACCAGCGACAAATAAATTAGACCGGTGTTTACTCTACAGCACGGCCGTAGAAGAACAGGTCTGTACACTAGCATGGAAATTTGACCACCTTGTTGTTTGGCTGCAGTTCACCAAGTTACAGAGAATGTTGAACTATATTGGCGCTACAGTCAAAAGCGGTCGGGCTCAAACAGCGCCCACTTCTCTCCTACAAATATAAACAATTTATCAAAGCGTATTTTTTATCAATTTATGAAATACTTCCATCGCTCACAATCCTCAAGCATGGCTCCAGCAATCTTTATTTACTACATATTGTAAATACTAGAATAATGTGGGCGGAGTTTGGGACCGACCATCCTGACTGCAACGCTAATAAAGCAAAACACTCTCGTTAACTTGGTGAACTGCAGCCAAACAAGGGGTCTAACAAAATACATTGGTAGATAGGCGAGTGTCCAGACCTGTTCTTCTACGACCGTGCTCTAAAGTAACATATGGAGACGTGGTGTTGTACAACCTCTGTAAGCCCAAGACATGAATATTTTATTTTTAATTAAATTAGTTTTCCGGAATTATTTCGACGTTACGTGACGCAGTTATTTTTAGTTCTGGGCTCGAACTCCTGTAACAGCTGCGTACGAACGTTCAATTCTGGCACACAAAAACTGAAAGGCAGATCGAATTAGTGAAATTTGCTGACAGTTGTTTAAAAGGGATAAAATTGAATATGTAGTTCACTTTCCAATTAGGTTCCTTGACCACATCGGCTCAAAACTATCATCTAACTAATCTCAAGATTGGGACACCAAGTACGTTTCCGCGAAACCTTTTGCCACCAAAACTTTCTAATTACAATAAACTACAAGTGAATATTTTCAAAAAATGTAATTGATGGCACCGTCACCAATGGTTGTGCACAGGGTAAATCAGACGTTGTTCATTCGATTAACCTCTTACATTTAGGAGTCTGTAACCACCCCACAACGTCAACTTTGAAGTGCTATAAATAAGTCCCAGGCGAAGTCGCTGTTAGTAGCAGAGACAAACTTAAGACTGCTTTAGCGTGGACAGCTATAACTACGTATCCTGCTGCAGAGTTAGTTCAACTAGCAGCTTTGTCATTCTAACACTTATGACTGAACTACCTATATGATGTACAAAGATGTTTTTCAACTAAAGCAAATATTATCTGACATGAGTAACACACGCGAGCAAAGCCGCGGGCGCACTGCTAGTTCTACCATAAAATGGCGGACAGTTTCCGACCTGAAACAGCTACAAATAAATAATTCAATGTAGGAACAAGAACAGTCCCACACATGCTACGACATTCGGGGTAGACAGGGTCCAAGGAGGTGAGGCAGCATTTCCATATTTCAAGCCACTATAAAGATAAAATAATGCCCACGGTGTACGTGTCGCTATGTGCAATCTGCTGGTTACAAGTAGCACTCTAGCTTTTCTATTTACTTTTAACTTAAAGATAATTTTATACACTAATAAAACATTTTAACCCCGATTTTAGGAGCGGATGCGAGGTAAGTGTAAATACCTGAAATATTGTGGCACAAGCAGATGATAAAGAAATCAGTGGTTCGTATGTAACTGGTTTGCATTCAAATCTGACAATTTTTAACATATAATGTGAATAGGGCCTTCACAAATGCGATAATTTTCCGCGACGCATTCTCACAGCCTTCGCTGTATAACACCAGTCAAAAAGCAGTATTTTACACCACAATCTGTTCTTTAATAGTTTGCCGGTTTGTTCAGGTTTGTAGCAACACTGTGTTTTATTATTTAATCAATTGAACATTTGTTGGTATAGGTACTTTTAAATGTCAGAGGTACTAACATTCACGTTAATGATTTGTATTAGCTATATTGTCAGTACTGTATCTGATAAACGTACAAAAGTAGTAATTTTAATGAACAGAGACTACATTAACCATTATCATGTATAAAATGAACTTCATGTATAATCAGATAAAAGGGACGATTAAATATACACTGACGAATACATTCTTGCCTTTTTTTTTTTGTAAGAGTTACTAAACATTCACGATGGGAAATCACGGAGCACAAGTTTATTAAAATATACTGTTACAAGTTTAGAAGAAACTTACATGTGGGCAATTCTGAGCTCTTTGGGACACAGGTCTTATAATTAGAAATAAAAGAGTTGAATTAAGTTATTTAATTACTAGCTCACAAAGTTTACAAAAATACACAAAACAGCAATCAACTATTCCTTTTACAAAACCCTTCATTATGCACACAATTACTACTGTGCCACAGAAACGTTAATTATTCTTGACAATTAAAGCACAAGAACATTTACCATTAATCAAAGACTACAAATACCAATAAAAGTTCAGTCATATATCCAATCAACAGTCTCTCAAATAGTGACAATGTACAACCTTATCAGTCGGAAGTGGTGATGGCTCACCATGTGCTGCGCAGCACCCCGAGTGCACCACTGTATTCACTCTTGAGGTCATCGGTTCGACTCCCGTCGCGCACCTCCTTGTAGTCCGTCGATCCACAGCAGCAGTCCTCTTGTTCCACCCAATACTGCTCCGAAGGTATGTGCCTGCAGCCTCCCAGTAGACTCTGACGTAACCAAGATGTCTGTACAAGTCTCTTTCCACAAGCATAGCACCTTCCTCTAGCACGACCAATAGCGAACGCTCCTAAGTTTCCAGTGAATACTCTCGCCAATATGACGCATCCAGTGTTGCTCTCCACAGCTCACCACATTTCTGTAGCACGCCGAAACCTTCACTGCTGCCGTACATCCAACACCCCAAGTGTTGTCTGTCCCTTTTACAGGGCGCTGATGTTACTCAGCCTCGACACCGACCACCGCCGCCGTGTTGCCATCCTCGAATCGCTCTCGCGATACTGCCCCCAAAGGCGTTGAGTCCACATCATCTCTGCGCCGCCATCAGTGTCTCCTCTCGGCCCGTCACTTCTCACGACGCCGCCCCTAAGGGCGCGGCGCCTCATGCCACTCTCATTTCTCACTTCATACTCGCTAAATAAAAATAAATACTGATCATCTTCAGACTTCAGACTCCAGACTCCATACTTCCAGACTCGCTGCACAATACTAGACTGACTGCACATTACACAGTTCCGAGGCTTTTATACGGCCCCTTTAGTGACGTCAATCGGTGATGCAACCTGATGATCAGAGGTCTAAAAATATACGTTACCTCGCTGGTGCCTGTTAGTATTCACGTATACGCATTGGCGTCATCGGGGAATCCCAATGACGTCTCTGGGGAGTTGCGACATAGCAACGAAAACCCATGACTTCACTGGTCGACTCAGGCTGTCCCCCCAGGATTACGCAATATTCTTATATCCAGAGCAGCACGCAACAATACTAAGTATATGCCTTTTCATTTCGTCGCTAGTATGCGACATGGCGATTAAAAGCAATATTTTGTTCGGTTGGTGGATTCACATGGGACAAGGGCACGGTAAATTCTAATTGAAGTATTTCATAGTGTGTGTACACTGTTATTCACATTCCATAACACTTGCTTTATGTTAATTATTGCTTAGTTCTAAATTAAATTCAAGAAATCCCAAAATAATACCAACAGTTACAGGATATATTGTAGACTGCTAATCTCTAAATATAAAAATGAAAGCTGACTGATTGACTGACTGACTGACTGACATATCAAACTGCAGCCCAAACCACTGGACCCAGAATCGTGAAATTTTTTGTGGGGGTTCCCTTCAAGTCGTAGGCGAGCACTAAGAAGGGATTTTTCGAAATTCAACCTCTAAGGGGGTGAAAAGGGGTGAAATGCGTTTCCGAAGAAACGTCGATAGAGCTCGAACCCGACCGCCAATCATCGTGATTTTTACTTTAATAGGACACTCGTAAAAATGCATATTAGCTAATTCAAGGATTTTTCGAAGTTCAACATTTAAGGGGCTGAAAAGACCTTAAAAGTGTTTCCAATCAACTATCGATATCTATCGAACCCTTCGGGATAGAGAGTTGATATTCACTTCAAAATATTGCTTACGTAAATACCCAAAAAGAAGTTTTAGGTTTTGAAATTCGACCCCCAGGCAGTAAAAAGAGGCAAAATGTGTTTTTAATAAATCGTCTATATCTTTGAAACACAATTGGCTATCGTCGTGATTTTAACTTTAATTGGTTACTTTTACAAATGTCTATGAAAGGACTCAAAGACGTTTCGAAATTCTTTATTTAAAGGGGTGAAAATACGTGAAATGAGTTTTCGATTATCCTTCGATATCTATCGAATCAATCGAGATATCGAAGTGCTCTTTGCTTTAAATAGGTGTTTTTGTAAATATCTCAAGTGCCATTTAAAAATATTTTTTTTTAATTTGGCCTGTAACATAGCATTTTCGCTAAGTCACTGCATTGGTAAAATTAATGTTTTTATTGTTTTCTTTTAATTCTTAATACGTGTAAATTTGTTTGCTTTGATCTGAAAACCCGTATTCTAGGTTAAATATTAGCATATAGTGTTTGTTTTGTCTTTGGTGACGTAAATGTGAAATTTTATTTATATTTTATATTTGTGACTGCTTCCACAAAGTTTTGTAAGTAAAATCCGTATGTGCTTTGGACAGTAACTAATAAGAGAACACTAAAACTGAATATGGAGAAAATTGTACACCTAGAAAGTGAGTGTAGGTGTGCTATGCTGGGAACAACGAAAGAAGGAGGACTATGGACAGAACGTTTTGGCTTTTTAAAGGGTAATGATGGAGCTTCAGACGCTTTGGTACGATGAAAAGAAATGCAGTATTTTAAACTGAATTACCTACTTCTGGTAAAATCTGTCTACGTTCTTCAAGTAAGTATTCTGCCCTTGGTATTTGTGGAACTTCGTACCAGGTGCACGCGCTGTATTTAAACTGAATTACAGCAACTACAACTACAGAGCCGTGGTACTGCCGTACGGTCATTA
>PNEQ01128506.1:5740-22638 GCA_003012365.1 Medauroidea extradentata
GGGGGGGGGGGGTGTACGTGGGATTGGAGGTGCGGGAGCTGGAGTAGGTGCAAAGACAGGCAGTGAGCTGGGTGAAGAATAAATGGAGTACGCAAGGGCAGGCTGGTGAGAACGAAGTGAGCTTTCAGCCATCTGTGACGTTGAAGGAACTGTGGTGGAACTCGAAGGAAAGGAGATGAGCGGAAAGCATGATGGTGAATGGAGAGGGAGGCTGATGTAAGTTAGGCTGCCGGTTAACTAAGGCAGAGTATAGAGAGTGAGAAAATCGAGGTGGTGATGAGGATGACAACAAAGCAGGGTAAACTGTCTATGCTTAGGAGGTCGGTGAGGGAGTGGAATTTACTTTCGGAGTTGGTGACTGTGAGAGAGGTTGGAAAGTTTAAGAGAGGATTGGAAGGGACTGAGGAAAGGTCACTATTATTTTGAACAGTAAAATTAAGCCATACTCATCACTATGGCAAATGTTGGTTAAGTTATGGATGTTGAATACAAAAATGCTACTGGCTAATGAATAATTTAAATTTTTAAATGCTAAAAAATATTTTTAATTTAAAAAAAAAAGCTTCTGTTGTAACCAATTACCCTTCTGCAGTCTGTCAGGCCTACCTACTTAAAATTAATTTTTGCTACTGCAGCTTTATAACACATGAGTATCAATCTCACTGGGCTAAAAGATTTTAGCAGTTTTTAACTAGGCCTACACTAAATGTTATTAGAGTTTCGGTAGCACTGTCAAATTTCTTCAAGGTTAACAAGACATTTTATTAAAGGCATACAGTGGGCGAGTTACTTTACACAGGAAAAATGTTCAATTTCTAAGTGTTAGAATTTATGTAATTTAAGTTACTATTTGTTACTTCTGAATTATTTTGTAGGTCCTCTGCCGTTTACATCTAACTATTTGGACATGACGAGAATTGTGAAATTGTCAGATAAAAATTTCCACTTACATATACAACTCAAATGAGTGTCTCGTCCCATAATTGTTACGTTTAGGCGTTTTCAAAATGACTTTGTCCTTCAGTCTTTGGATTAGGTCGTTGCACAAAGCCTAACCAAAACCACATGTGTTTGCAATGACGTTCACTTAAGTCAACAAAAAATAGTGTGCATTCAGTATAAGCTCTTAATTTAACACATGTACTACGGATACACCTAAGGCATTCCGCTTGTGGCATTACTCGATCAGGCATTTAGCTTAGTTGCTACGTGCTTTTGTCAATGCCACGTTTAACAACAAACTTAGTTCAAGATAAATAAGAATTACCTTTCTCCACTCTTTCCATGTTTTTTGAGCTCCCGGGCAAGAATTCAGTTGCAATGTAACCTTTTCCCATAGAGCTACTGAATCTTTGGCTGTGAAGCTCGGTGTTAGTTTTCCCCGATTAATATTTTCATTCCCTGAAAAAAAAGTCATGTAATGACAATGTGTAAATAATAGTAAATAGGACAGAACAATTTTTTTTAATAACTATGGTACCTGTACTCACCTTCAATGAACTGCACAAGAATAATTTTCTGTTCATGAGAAATTGTTTTCGCCATGCCTTAGAATACACACTACGCACAAGTGTAAAAATGTTACGATGTGTTACTACTGCTGGTTTGATAAAGAATAATATGATTGGCTACACACCAACAACAGATGAATTGCGCACGAAAAACAAGTGACTATCGAAATTTATTCGTCCACTCGTTTCGTACTCGAACAGTTGGGAGTGGAGCATGACACTTTAACATGTCATTGAGTCGCATACGAATTAGACCATACGAATTCTCTCGTGTACGAGCAGGTGAGTCGAAGATTCAAGCATAGGGCCTCCGGAAGGGTTTGGAGGATAATGTCGAGGGGAAGTCATCTCGTCACAGGTCGTCAGCTGACTTGCGAGTATTTATTTATTATTATCAACATACTTTCATCCATTTCTTTAAAAGTTAAGATTCTCCACCGACAGAAAAAATGTATTGCAGATTCCAGAAAGTTAATTTTAAAATTGGACGAGTGATTCCATGAAACAAACACGAAATATGGACATTCATTATACCTTACAGTCTAAAGTACCTGTCCATACCTAATGATGCAAAAGTAAATGTAATGTTCTATGCAAAAGTTTGATGCTATGGGTGAATAGGTTTTTGCTTGGTCTTTTATGTGAATACAAGTTATAAAGTGTAGGTAACTTTAAACATATTTCCATGAACATAACTTTAATAACCATCACATAACCTACATTCACACAACCTATGCATACAAATTAAAAATATGTACCAGTAGCAAAAATATTTCAGTTTTAAAAACTAAATTACTGTCTAACTTTATTTTTGCCTTCTTGATTCCTTGCTAAATAAAATTTCCTGCAATGGAGACTATGAAGCAAGTCAAACAATCAATATATTGCTTTACAACTTTTAGCTTTATAATTTCAACTTAATTCAATTAAAATGAAAGTAAAATGTTCACATCCCAACCAAAAACTCTACCATCGACTGGCACATACAAGTTTACAGGATTAACATTTTGCAACAAAACATTTAAGGAAATTGGATTTCTAATGAATTGCAATTTATCTTAACCACGCACGAATAAAAATATAATTAATTTAAAAGTATTTGTAAAAAATTGCAATTATTGCTAATGACCGAAGATCATTTGCCTGACCCATGAAAATTGGTGATTCAAAGTTAAGTTAACTTTGACCGAAGATCAGAGCTAAAACAATTTTATACAATGCAGTTCATGATAATCTAAGATCAGTGACCATCTTAAACCCAGATTAAGCATTGAACTTCCTTTATACAAGCGGCCCTAAGAGATAGCACTTTAGGTACGTCTTCGACCTAATGTTTTGGCACCTTTCTAAGTACCCAACTAATTTTTGTTGAAAATGCGACATAGCCCCTTTTGAATGTTAAGTCCTCAATAATTATTCAACATTTTATCTCCACAAAGTCCATATTATCAACTTTCGTCGTAGCAGTTAATTACGTTTTACAGCATATTACAAAATAAATAGGATGGATGATTTCCCATTCCAAACACTTTGCCAACATTTTATTTGTTCTGGTCGAAGAAGAGCTCTCTCATCCTAGTTTTCGTTCGAGAATTTGCAAAATGATTTTTTATTATTATTTCCATATACCGATTACAGCACTTTACATAAATACTTTTTATATAATGGAAGACGTCACACTCACATAAGCAAAGCTTGTGTGTGAGTGCTACTAAACAAATTATTTTCTACAGCTGCGGATGATTATGTAATAAGCTTGTCATCTGGTATAAATTAATCTGAGAACAAAAATTGAATGCTGCACGAATACAAAAAAAATTTAGTTTTTGATGGATACAGATTGTATTTAAAAATTTTAAATATGAAGAATGTGAAAATAATTAACTACAGTAAAACTACACCTTAAAAATTAAAGACAACTCATCATCAGTTAAGTTATTCAACCATCGATCAATATATATTTTTTTGTTTATATTTTTATTTTTTTATGTTTTCAGGAAGAATTGCTACAATTTTTGGAAGCAAGAATGTGGATGATCTTTGAGAAATTGTTTTGTGAACTAGGGGAATTGGTAAATTTAGGTTTAAATTATATAGAGTAGGATTTGAGATAAATACTGTAATGGTAACTTTTTGTTCAAGAAATTGACTAATATGGTTCTAATATACAATTTTCCGATATTGAATACTCTCAAACGACTGAAAAGTTCATTTGATGGATGGTTAACAGTCTTTCTAAACACAGTCCGTAAAATAACTTTTTGTATTAAAATTAGTGGCTTGATTGCCGTTTTGCTCATACATCCCCATGCTAATATGCTGTACAGCAGAACAGATTGAATAATAGCTACGTAAACAATTCTTATAAATTCAATTGATAAAACAGATCTAAGGTCCACAAATTTATATATTGTTTTACGAATTTTTTTAGTAAAGTAAGAAATATGCCTATCCGATTTAAAATTACAATCTAACATAACACCCAGATACTTTGTTTCCCCTACTCGTTCTATGATGTTACATATACAGTTTGCATTTAATTGACTACAGTTATGTATTTTGAGTTCTTGGTGTTCCTTTGGTTGACCAGATTTGTTTACAGAAAATGATATGCACTTTGTTTTAGTTACATTAAGAGAGAGCAAATTTTTATCTAATATAGAATTCACTTTAATTAACTCTTCATTAGCTATATTAAAAACTGATGTCCATGGATCAGATGAAAAAAGAATCACAGTATCGTCTTCTTAAGATATTAGTTGACCATTTATATCTATGTTGCACAAATCATTTATATAAATCAAAAACAGAATTGGATCAAGAATACTTCCCTGTGGGACTCCTTGAATGTTGTTTTAGGGCTGTTCCCCGCTCAAGCAACACTTGAGCCAGCGAGTTTGTGGGTTCTTTGCGGGCAACAAAGGAAAATGTTTAAGACTACCACCCTGAGGGCCACTTATCCTAGATAGAAGTATTTATTCTCAAGTTGGCACTTTGAATTTGTTGTCACATGATCTGAAGAACCACTCAAAAGTATCTTTTCAACAGAAATATTATTTCGTGTACTGTTTATTTGTTATGGTGTTCTGAAGGAAAGCAGGTGTGTACCGAAAATTTATCAACGGATGAAAATTTGAAACCTTTAAATCTGGTACAAAAGCTTGAAAAATGTAATTTTAAAAAAAGAAGAGTTTTAAATGTGTCGGGCGTCAACATTGACGGTGAGAAGTGCATAACAGCAGTTTCAATACAACAATTTCCTTGGATAATAAGAAATTTCCACATTGAAGGTTAGTATTTGTATCAAATACAGCAATATTGGCACCATAGGACAACTGTGTTGTACAACATGTACCCATACATATTGAATGTAATATGTGCTTTTACTAAACATGATGGTAAGTTGCTAGTTAATTTGATAATAGAAACTAGTACATAACTTTTTAAGCAAACTTGGGATTACGCAAAGGTGATAACATGTGAATTGATGATGCATTTCTTAATAAATTGAATTAATATTGGGTTAGTTTGTAATTTACTAATATTACAATGTTTTTGTATTACATAATCAGCACAGGCTAAGCCTAAAAAAAGGAGGCTTATGATGAAATTACGTTTATTTTAAGTAACCTGTAAAAGTTTTTAACATATTAGCCTATGCCAAACATGGTGCAGTAAGAATGGTTCTAAAATGTATTTGCAATTATTAAAAATGTTATATTGTCACTAATTACTATTGACTTAACATACCACAATTAGGCTGGTAGTTATACAAATAATGTCTGGAATGTGAAACTATATCAGATGTAAAACTTGACTGTGAAATGTTACTAGGCGCAAGATTTTCTATCTTTTTCCGTAATGCATAAGTGACATCAGTAGGCGTACGTGTGAGCAGTGCTTGAAGACCCACAGGGTTAGTGTTAAACTTATTGAATTTTTAAAATTATATTGCTTTCAGATGAAGCTGGCAAAGTATATGAGAGAGTGTTCCTGCTATATAAGGCTGTTGGTATTGAAATTCAGCTGGATGACGTCATGCTGGAAATACTGGCTGATATGTAAGACACAGACGTCACTGCAGCAAGATCACATAATTTGCCAGTAAGTAGTCACCTTGATGTATAACAAACACTGTCAATCTGGTTACATTAGTTTGATTGGCTGGACAGTCAGTTAATATTATTTCCCCTGTAGTGGTGATGTGAACATTGTATACCTTCCTATAATTTTGACAACCTTAATAAAACCAATTCAATAGTAACACTAGCCTCAATCAAAACAATACATCAGATACAAATGTTTATTCATGTGGTAACTTGCACTGCAGACAATTCAGTATGTATGCTTACAGATTGACCTCAGGGGGCCGATTAAATATCGCTTTTGAGAGGTGCAGCGCAAAATTTGCACTTGCGCTGCGTTGCTCTGGTATTAAATATACAAATACGCAGGTGCAAATGGTCACGTGACGGTGCAAAGTGCCTGAAAATCTGCACACCTTCCCTAACCTTAGTACCTTTCTGATCAACTCAGCCAAACTTTTAGTTCCTCTTTCTAAGTTTTCCTTTTCCTTACATGACCCTTGGTCCCTTTTCTCTTCTTGCACAGTTTCCCTTCCAAATAAACCCTTGCCTGGGTCTCGAGACAAGACTGTTTTCACTTTTCTGGTTACTTTTCCCCCCGTCTGTACTTCAGTACATTTCTGCCCCCCCCCCTAATTCCTTAAATCATAGTTACAGACAACATTCTCATTACACAAACACTCCAACACCAGTATAATTTTTTTCTCTCCCTTGCTTACATAATTCCTGCATGTCGGTCTCCTTCGGTGAATTCTTCCCCTTGATGAAGTCATATTTTTACCTGAATTTGTTACATCCTCAATAGTGTTTACTACTCTGTTATCTGGTTTTTGACACATACTATCACTATTTGTTTGGTTTTTTACCTCCCCCTTGTTCCATCATTTACCCTGTTTGTTACATCTCGTGTAATTTCCTCTAATTTTTCATTCACTTGATTTTTCACGTCCTTCAGTACATTTACTCCTGATTGGATACTACCATGGACCTCTGCTAGTTGTTGATTTAATTCTGTTTGCCCTGTTTGCAATATGTCAAATTTTTTTGCCACTTCTGCTAGAAAATCCAGCATCATTGATTCTAATTTTGAATTATTTGCATTATCTTCGGGAAAACCCCTAAGTTCTTGTTCTTCGTCTGACATACTGACTATGCTATATTCTAACCTTACACCGAACAACAATGCTTACCAACATAATCTCATAAACATTTCTAGCCACACTAAAATGTTTTCCTACATGGCCCTTGCTTTTTAAATTATTGTAACACTGTTCTTAATAAGATACTTTTTTTTAACTTGCTGTTCACGGCGCGTTGCTCCCTCATTGTCACGTTCCTCTTTCCCGGGTCGTTGGTTCTTCCATAGGCCAGCAGACTGCCTCGTCCTCGGCACCCTCTCATGTCGTCCACGTCGAGTTGATACCTGGGAACCAGCTGCTCACCCCACTTGTGCAGCCAATTGTGGCGTTTCACTCTTGTACAAGTACCTGAGCTTCACTCATCGTAAATGTAGCACACCAGTCCTCCTAGACCAGTGTACTAGCTTGGGGATAACCCAGCCAAAACAGGCAAGATTATATGCTGGAACATATCTCTTGATCGGTGGTCACGTACTCCAGAATTTATTAGTAATGATTTTGTAGGTTATGTCATACTGTAGACCAAATTTTGAATTTCCACAGTCACCGTCAGAATTTTAAAGAAAAGGTTCGTCCCGAAATATTATACTTTACTATTTTCCTCTATTTCTGATTTATTATATTACTGATTACATCGGCACGAAATACATTACTCCAGTCTTGGCACGGTGGATCTGATTCACAGAAAGTTATAAGCAGAAACACAGCATCTCTATATCAGGCGTTTGAATTAGGCAAGAAATTTGCACACGGTGAATATACACGCGGCGAAGAAGAACGAGTAGCCATCCTGGCTCTCTGCACCTAGCGGCCTACATGCACGGGCGAAACGAATTTGGTAGGTTTAAAGGTTGTCCGAAAGAAGGTTAAAGAAAGAGACCGGGGTGCTACCCGTGCATGTTAAGTTTTTCACTCCTGAACTTCACTTCATCTAGTATTCTTGGGCCGCAGCCCCGCGCACGTCCGCTCTGGATCGCGTCACGACTTATTCTTCAACATGGCATAGGCAAACATTCCAGAATGAAGGGCGAAGAGGCGCCACACACTGTGCTCTCATTGGCTGGTTCTCAGTGGCGTGACCTTCGTCATTCGTTCCATGATCTAGAACCTTCTAGGGCACAATTATCAACTACGCATTAAATAAACAAACGGCGCCAAAACTCCCGCAGAAAAAACTAGAACACAAAAAGAAAACAAAGCTATTGCCTCCTACCAAGGCCATCTGGCCATAACAAACAAACATTACACCCTAACTAGAACATTCAGGAATAAATGACTGTGCCTCTTCTCTCCCTTTCCGAAACCGAGACCACTGAAAATAATATTAAAATTTTAAACATATTAGAAAATTACGATCACATAAGACATTAATTCACCAAATAAAATAAAACCTCCTGTCCTGCTAACCCTCCACACTGTATAAATTTGGTAGGTGTTAGTTGTTCAGATATTTGGAAGTAATATTTCTCTGAAGGAGGAGAAATTACCACAGGATTGGAAGGAAGCAATGGTAGTCTCAATATTCAAGCAGTGCGATGATAGGGGGGAGGCCTGGCAGCCACATCAGAGTGGGGTCTGTACATGAAATTGGAGATGCTGGAGCTGCAAAAGGTGCAAAGACAGGGCCCAAGGTGTTTGAAGGATAAATGGAGAAGGTACGGGCAGGCTGTTGAGTTTAAAGTAATAATTATTATATAATTGCAAGTGAATTACTGCCTGGTGCCAAGCATACCAACCCTCTTATACCATCCCTTTCACTGCCCTTGTAAACTGTCATGCCCCTTCAATGAAACCACCATCTCCTGCAAATAGTTCCACTCCTTAACCGTCCTAACCAATATAAACCGTAACCCTCTCTCCGTCCTCCTCCAGGCTCACTGTGTTTTCCTACTGTTGATTCCTCTGCCTCTATGTATACCCTCATCCTGATGTCACCCAGTACATTCCAACCTTCTTCACCTATTACTATCCTTACAAGTCCCTCCACCCTTCTCCGGTCCTTCAGTGTTTTCCAAACCATGTCCCACATAATAACTAATGGCCTGAAATTAACCTTTATTATCTCCAACCTACCCCTGACATTTCCATTTAATCATTAACCCATCTGACTGCCTATCTTTGTAACTTCCCTAGTTCATTTACATCCACTTCAATGTGCGGGTCCTACTCTGCTGCAGCATACTAAAGATGAGGCCAGACCATGGCGTTGTAGGCATTCTCCTTAACCTCTCCCAGTGCTGGTTCCCCTCAATATCCTACTCAACATTCCCACCACTTTCCTACCCTTCGAGACTCCTTTCCTGAACTTGACTCCTCCAGCCAAGGTTTTCATTTAACATCACTCCAAGGTACTTATACTCTGATGCTGTACCTATTTCCTGCCTTACCTATCTAGACTTCCCTGCTCTCTAGCATGTTCCTCGTAAACCATACAACTTTAGTTTTCCTCACATTTACCCTATTTTTGTTCTTAACTGTCCGTAAACATATCCACGCAATATCTTCTTGCAACTTACTTCCCTTCCTCTACTGGATAGATCACACAATCAACAGCAAACAATCCTATTCTGCTGATAATTTCTACCCTATCTCATTAACCATTATGGTGAACAATATAGCACCCAACATGCCTCCCTGTGGCACCCCAAAGGAATATTTGCCCTCATCCAATACAGTATTTCCTACTTTCACTCTCTGAGCTGTTTCCTTCAAGAAATCTTCTATCCACCCTACCAAACCCTTGTTTTCTATGAACTCACCTACTTTTCCGTGATACTGAAGATCTGGGTTGGAACGTGTTGAAGGAAACGAGAAGAGTGGAAAGACTGGTCAAGAAGTACAAAGGGGTGAATGGAGAAGCAGGCTAGGATAAGTTAGGCTATCTTTAAAGAGTATAGAGGAAAATGAAACAACAACAATTAGATCCAGCGATGAGCAGAAAATAGTGGGGGTAGGCAGTCGGTGAAGGATTGAAGTTGAAATTACTTTCGGAGCAGTTGGTGATGATGAAAGGGGTTGGAAAGTTTAGAAGGGGGCTGGTTGGTGATTAAGAACATTACAGCTTGCCACCTGGCCGTTGTCCAATTGCACGTTGTTGGTGTCGTTTTTTATTGTATTAATATTAGTGTTATTATAAACAAGGAAACTAGAAGGATGATTAATTTCAATGTTCTCGACATTTACCGAAACAGGTACTAACTAAACATTTCCTCTATTTTTTTACATTGTTAGTTAAGTTATTTAGCTATGTCATTTCGAAATTATATTTAGGTTTTAACACAATTCACAAAACACTCCTAAAAGCGAAAGAAGCCTAACCTCAAACATTAAACTTAGCACCTGGGTGTTATTATTTATTTCTGCGTGACCGTCGCTAGTACACGTAACATCAAGAAAATATATATTCACAGATCCAACAGACCAATCAGTAGCCACGACACAACCACACAGTCTGTGCAACCTAACTTAATTTCTAGCTAACCTCTGGGTAGTTACACAGAGGTATAAATCAAGTGGTAAAGCCAGATTCACACGCCCACAGATCGTCCGGAACATACAGAACAGACAGTACAGATGACCGTTCATGCGTATACAGATCTTCGGTGTACCCATGATTCAATTCGTTGTTTATACAGTGTTGTGTTTAAACGTGAAGTTGCGTTTATGGGCGTGGCATTATGGAATATTTTTAACTTTTAGCATGAGAGAGCTTTATGCAGCTATCAACTAAATCATCTTGTGTATATTTGTGTGATAATTACTTAATTCGTAATCTAATACATCATAATTCTGTGGTAATTAGTGCAAATGAGTAGTGACAAGTGTTTTTACCGACTTCACTTAAATTAATACTTTTGTGTCTTATAAAATAAATGTGATAGAGACGGGAATCAATATTTTCGATAAGTTTCATTGTGTTTAAAAGCAAATAAATGTCTTCCGAAAAGAAGACACTCAAAGCAAAATATCTAGTGGGTCGGCAAACTGAAGAAGCCTTCCATACGAAAGTTTGCACCAGCAGTTTTATATCAGGTAAGTCATGTACTTTTTTCTTTTAGTTAGGTATTTGACTGTTGCGAAATCAAGCTTTTTTTAGAAGAAAATAAACTTTATATAGAAGTGTTAATATTCGGCACAAACAGATAAGTCCTGATATTCACTAGCCTAATTTTTTGGGTGCTTACAGTCAGTCAAGTCATAGTGGGAAGATAAATAAAAATCTAGTAATGAGTAGGCATATCTAAAAAATATATATATATATATATATATAGGGCAGTTTTTTAAATTTGTCAAAGAAGGGAAACTGAATACAACTGAAGGAGACAGACAATTTTTAAAATTGCATTGATGTTGAAATTACAGACTTATGAGTTCAGTTACGTTAGTGTTTCAAAAAGAACTATAGTAAGTTAAAGGATCAGGTACAGCAATGGGTAGCAGGGTGGGTGAAGAATAAATGGAGAAGACAAGGGCAGGCTGGTGAGGATGAAGGGAACATTTGGCCATTAGTGATGTTGAAGGAACTGGAGTGGAACTCATTGTTCGAAAGGAGAGGAGTGGTAAAGCTGGTCAGGATGTACAGAGTGGTAAACTGAGAGGGAGGTTAGGGTATGTTAGGCTGCCTACGAACTAAGATAGAGTAGGAGAATAGGGAATAATAGTGGAAAAGTTCAGAGTAGAACAGAGTGGGTACTAATTTATGCTTAGGTTGGTGAGGGAGTGGAATTTGCTGTAGGAGTAGCAAGTGAGGGTGGTCAGAAGGTAAAGAAGTGGATTGGTAGGTGGTTTGATGTGTTCACAGCTTTTTGTTTGCAAAAAATTTTTATTAATTTTGTAACACGTCCAAAAGAATGATATGTATTGTTTTACAAAGATAATGTTTTACTGTTTCAGGAAAACTACTGTCAGAGTATTTCCCATACCCTTATTTCGTACAATTTGGTTTACAAGACAACAAGTATTATTTCTTTCTTCGTGGTATAAGAGGATGGTAATCAGAGACTCATCAGTTGTGCTACCGCTGTCAACAACTAGTCCTGAACCGCAGGTTTCTGAAGATGGTGTGTCACCAGTTGTCATGGAATTGTAGGTGTATGTGGTAGCCAAGGTTGTGTGCAAAGTGCTCAGACTGATTCTGTGAAGTTGAACAACATTAGTTAAGTGAATGGAATATTGTGAAGATGGCTGTGTTTCCTACCACTGCATTATAAGTTATCGTCGAAGTGCAGTACATAAGCAGGCTTCAGTACTTAGTTTAGCTAACTTTAGTTCCAATGTATTTTTTTCTTTATTATTTTGCATCAAGATACAAGTCAAGTTTTGTGTTAATTGAATGAGTGTGCATTTGAAAGGGTGGATTTTCCCAACTTGTTACAGGAGTACATAACTCAATAGTTAATTCTTGGAAAAAATATATAAAATACTAGATTTTGTCTTTATTACCTAGCAGTTGTCAGTACTGAGTAAATAAATTTGACACATCTAAAAATATATTGTGTTGCTGGTTTTATAGCTATATTTGAACATATAAGCCACCATGGGGTAAAATAAACATTAAATTATTAAGAAATGCTCATCTACTTTGCCATAAACATTTTCAGCACATTTTTGTACATTATGATATGGGCTACTGATTTTAATATGCGTGAACTGTACATTTACAATAGTTTTTCAATAAATGCTTTAAATTTATCTCCCTCGATTGTGAAATTAATGTGTTATTTTTTAAGACTAAAAATAATGTGAGATTATTGTTCATCAAAGTAGGCCTATGTTGTGGACCCGAGAGACACTGAAACACTGTTTTCAAGGCCAGAATTGTAGCTTCAATGCTGTTTTTCCTTTTGTATTAAGAAAAAATGTCAGTAAGTTACAGTTGTTGATGTGTGTGTCTTCTTCAATAACATACAGTAAATAGGTAACCTAATACTGTATAGGTGTTGTGTGCTGTTTTTATAAGACAAACTTTCTCATCTGGTTTTCATCAATCCAAAAGGTTAGAAATGTGAATTCCTCTGACACTACAAGATCTTAGAAATGTAACACTGTTCATCCCATTACACTGCCAATTTATGTTATCAAGGGGAGTTTTAGTAAAAAAGAATTGGGATTGAGTAACATAATTGTTACTGAAAACTGCCTCATCACAGTTACGATATGTGATTAGTAAAGAATGCAATAAAAAATTTAATTCAAATTTATGTGTCTGAACTTGTGGTGCTTACTGTATCCTTAGGAAATGTGTACCTGGCACACACATTGTATAGGTTTGCAAAATAAATAATTTAACTCATTTTCAAACCATTCAGATCAATAATCCTAATACGTAAGTTAATGCCTACAAATTAAAAAAAAAGTAAATAAAATGCTGTTGAAATCATTAATTTCATCGATGCATTGAGCGGTCCACTATAACGTTCTTCTCATATAAATGTTGTTTCCTATTTCATGCTCACTGGAACACATACAGTACCTAGTTTTACTGTACACACCTTGCGAGTACAGCTGTCTATCTGGTGAGTGTATGGTAATTTTTTCCGTTCGTGATGGTCACAAAATAACAGGTAAGTGCAATACTGCTGCAAGGGAAATTTGAAAACTTCAGATCGATGTTTGGCTAATTTCTTTAATGATTACAATTTGTTGCAGATTTCTGAGTTTCAATTTTGTACCTTCCATACACGTAATTTAAAAAGTTATAAAAAGAAATTACATTTTTGCAGCTTTGTAGAGAATTGTAGTGTGTGCGGAGGAAAACTGAGTAGCGTAAACAGTCTATTCTTTGGAAGTATTTGATGTATTGGATTTGACTGGTTGAGTTGGTAACAGTGAACAGACAATATATGTACCTACGGTTGTGCTGCAAAGTGGGCACTGAACTGTGAGATAAAGGAAAAATTGTACTGTAATAGGGTGAATAGAAACAACTTCAGAGCAAGTTGTTAGGTCATGAAGAGAACTTAAAATATAGCAAAATTTTATTTGAGAAAAAAGTGTAAGCTAGGAACTGTTCTTAATTTTGTTCCTTTTCACCCAGTTTTAAAGTACTGCATTATAGCACACCCAAATGCTTGAACATGTGGCAGCAGAGTGTGATCTGTACTCGGAAGTGTAGGTGCAAAGAAGCTCAGCAAAATATTGAATGGTATGTGGTAGAGTATGCAGGGTCAGGGTAGAGAAGAAGGTAACTATACACTATCTGTAATGATGAAGGAACTGGAATAGAGCACATTGAGAACCAAAAAAACTGCTGAGGATGTAAACAGTTAGCAGGTTTGTTAAAGGATCTGGTTCATGCAGTTGATGAGGAGAAACAGGCGTAGCTAGAGCTAGAGAAGGGCAGTGAGGTGGGTCATGAATAAATGGAAGAGGCAGGGTCAGTCTGGTGAGGAGTAAAGGAACTTTAGACCTAGGGTGATAAATGGGGAGGGAAGATGGGGCAGTTTGGCCTGCAAACTAAGGGAAAATGTAGCAAAAGTAGAAAATTCAGAGGGTGTGAAGAACGGAGTGGGGTTGACAGTCAATGCTAGTGAGGGAGTGGAATGCACAGCGGGAAGAGTTTGAGGCTGTGAAGGGGGTTGGAATGTTTAGGAGGGGACTGGATGATTGGTGCTGTGAGGATGGGGAGTAGTCTGATCACCACCGAGCTTTAGCCCAATTGTTAGCGTAAAATGTTTTATAATAATAATTATTATTATGAATGGAGTGGGATGGACAGGGTTAATTGTTATCTGACTAAGAGATGGTACAGGGAGAAGGGAAACAACAGTGAAAAAATTGAATGGGTTTGGAGAAGAATGTAGCAGTGTTGGCCTATAGAGTACAGTACATATATTGTAGTTTATTACATCTATAAGATATTTTTGTGTACATCTTTGAATGAAGATATTGGTTTGTTATTAATTTAGTTTTATTAGCCTCCTCTTATTTCCAGTGCATACCAGAATTGAATGTTTAATAGTGTGAATTGATGATTGAAAGGGGATGGAATTTTTAGAAATAGTATTTTACAGGAGCATGTAAGAGTAATCTCGCCACTGACCGTTTGCATTAATTTTTTTTATGGAATATAAGTTTGAAGGACCTGGGAGCTGGGAAGTAAGTGATAGGGTTAGATGAACTTGCCACAGGGTGGCCACCGAATTGTAATTTATGTTTTCATTAGTTATCTTGTTCAATTTCTCTTCCCACTTCCATATTTGGCTGAATTATGCATGTATGTTATTGCTTTATGCTGTCATCTGTACTTAACTAAGGAGCATTGAGTTGGCAGTAACATTTAAATTACTGGTGTACAAAACGACAGCTTGTGATATTAGGCCTTACAGTTTAAGATATTTTTATAAGAAATTACAGGAAAAATAGGTTAACGTTTATTTTGCACGAATAAATAGAGCTGTACGACAGTAAACAGACCGATCTACTACATTCTGAACATTGCTTTAATAACTACAGTAGAGACATTGCACACCTCCGACACCATTAAAATACGCAGCAAACGATTAAGGAGAAGATATGAAATCCTACACAATGCTCACGAACATTACATGAGTGTACTGATTAACATTTCGAGAGCATGTTTACAAATTAAAACTACGAGTGTCTCGCACAGACGTGGAATGTATTTAATCAAACTTATAATTGCGTGCATGATGCCGAAAGTATTGCTTGTTTCCTGTAGTTTCTTGCTGACATGTTACACGTCGTAATAATTACACAAACTTATATCGAGGAACAGAAATTAATTTAACACGAGTCAATAAATCGTCGCCAGTACACACTGCACCATCAACAAGTTGCATTCTGGGCAATATCTGCATTGTTCACATACAGAAAAGTCGGGATGAGCTCAACTTTTTTTGTACAGCTCGTCCGGAAAAAATAAAGCCTTCTGATTGGCTGTTCGGTTTCTGGATAGTCCGGATCTGCATGAACTGTGGACGTGTGAATCCGTCTTAAGATGAGACTTTAGGTAAAGTGCCGGATAAGTTTAACTTCAGGGTAGCTACCTGGAGGTTAGCTCAGAGAAGGGTAAGACCCAGGGGCCTGTCACTAGATAGGGCAAATGCTTCTCTTATGGACGACTAACGATTCCGGTTGTACCAACATTTATTTATTTATTACCCAATGGACTCAGTGAATGAGCAAGTTGCTCACTGAGTACAGGGCTCGTCAAACAAGGTACAGATATACATTTGATACATACACTCTATACACTATATACAAACTTAAAACAATTCAAATGTTCTTACAAATTGCATTAAGCTTAAGAAAGTTACATTGAGCTAGAATTGATTACATTTAAGTTATGTCACATTAATAATACATAAATCTAAATTCTAATACATACATAGGCAATACAAAGAGGTCATGTTACATTAATAATACATAAATCTAAATTCTAATACATACATAGTCAATACAAAGAGGGCTGAATTTTTAGTGAAACAAAGAACATGAACATGTAGCAGTAGTAACAATTACGTACGTATGAAAAAGTTTTATCTTTTGGAATGCTAGCAACTACTTTTAAGAAATTTAAATTATAACAAACCTCATCTAGATTAAAATACAGAATCAAGCACCCAGCACATTTACCAAAATACACAATTTTGTACATCTGATTTTATACCATATATATATGTATAAATCAATATCCATCCTCAGTAGGACATGTGCTTTTGGTGTAAGGGTAGTACAGTTTACAGTTTCAAAGCCAGTTCTATGAAGATGACGTGGCCACATAGCACAAGGGGATTGCGCGATGACGTTTACTGAGCTAATCGACTTGGATTGCCGGAAGGGCGCCAGTCCGTCTAAACTTGAATTTACCCGGGCGGACACGGGACTCTTGCACTCAGGGTCGTGTTGGCCGTCGGCCACGTGACTGTCCCTTGTACTGACCACTTACGTGATAATACCTAACGTTACGCTGGGGAAGAGTATTCTAGGGCTCTCTTCCACACCCGACACACAAGTAAATACACTTACAAAACACTGCACTAAAAATATATATTAGAGCGGCACCTGCCGCTTGCTCCGGAGAAGGCCGGGCCCTGATACTCACGAGAGGTGAGGGAAATGAAAGGCGCACGTTGGTGGAAAACGACGTGTATTCACATGAAATACCCTCATACAGAAAGTGGGATGAGAGCGAAGCGGGC
>PNEQ01128507.1:0-22538 GCA_003012365.1 Medauroidea extradentata
ATTTAAGGGGAGAGGAACCAATAGTGAGAAGATTCAGAGGGTTTGGAGAAGGACTGAGAGGGGTAAACAAACAATGCTTGTGAGAACGGTACGGGAGTGGAATGGCCTGCGGGAGGAGTTGGTGACCGTGAAGGGGGCTGGGAGGTTAAGAAGAGGTCTGGAGGGTTTGTAGTGTAGGGATAGAGCAGAGTTCACTTGCCACCGGGTGGTAGCCCAATTGCGAGGTTAAACATTATTATTATTATACTCACCACTCTCTTCCGAGTATAGTTCACCCACCTAGCTGCCCACATATGCTCCTTCAAAGACTCCCGCGCCTCTAATTCCACATATTATCTGATCATAATCAACGTGTTCCATATCCGGACTTGGGACTAGAAAGCACACTAATATATAAATAAATATTATACAAACCCTACCTTACTTTCAGTATTTCTATCAAGCTTCGCGTAGACACACTGCCATTTGTCCCTAAATATCTTCGTGGTTTACGGAAATTAACAATTATGTAATTCCAATTTTCATTTAAAATTCATAAAAGCAACAATTTATAGCATATCAACCATTTCGTTACGTAAAAGCATAAAGTTAAGGTTATGTACTTAAGACATGAGTGCAAAAAAACGTACAAAGAACTTTATTAACCAAACAACATTACTATACAAGTATCATAAACGATGCACTGATTCAACAGTATTATCGTCGATATTGCCAATCGCAACAATGAGGGCAATACAATTCAGTAAACTTGAGCGGCACAACACACATACACCAGGATTTGAAAAATAAAGACTCTTATTCTTACCATGACACGTTTGAGGTTTACCGTTCACAAACGTACAAAAAAACAATGCACTCTAGCAGTCTTGTAACAGTAATTACTTTACCATACTCATATCACCGTAAACTACACTTCAAATCCTCACATTCATCAATAGTCACAACACTCCGGCGACAGCAATCCCGCCATATACGTCACAAAGCAAGGAAGAGGAAGAAGAGATGGCACTGCCACGACAACCTCTTTTCTATGGTATAGTTATGTACAGGAAAAAATTCCGCCGGTAGGTGCGCTGCAGCAGCTAACATTGTGAATTTAACATGGTGATATTAAAAAAAACATATATTTGTTTGTAAAATATTGTTCTAACATTATTTTACGTTATGTACTAAACGTATTTCAATTATATATTTATTTTAAAACTAATTGATACGCCTGTAAGACAAAATTTCATTAGGCCGATCGTTTCACCTCTGGGTAACGTCCGGGTAAATTTTTATGCTACGTAGTATAAAAATTGCTTCTTACGAACTCTAGACAGGCATAACTAAGAGTTAAATTTCTGGCTATTTTATCTGGAGGTTGAAGCTTTCGCTAAGGTGTACACTGCAGTTAAAAAAGGCTGTCCGAAAATATCGGGTGTTAAACCTCAAAACATAAAAAACAAGGATAAAAATTAATATTTTGTGCCGAAAGAATTTTTCGGTTGTGTTTCTCATCATTTCGAATTTTGTAGACATCTCATACGTGTGAAACAATGCAGAAAATTTTGGATCACACTTGTAAGAAGGAAAATATCCACTAAGTGTGACATCTGACGTGACAAGGTTAATCTTCGTTCAGTTTAATTATTAGTTTATTTATTTATTTCAAGTCTCACACATACTCTTTAAAATATATTGAATGTGATTTGTCAAAATATTTACATTTTAGAAATGCACCGCTATATACATCGATTGTTAAACAACAGCAATACACTCACATATTAGCACTCTAATAACAAATCATCTTAGGGCCTATATTACCACCTCCTGATAAAACTGGCTGATTACTATCTGCTGGATAGACCATCAGCTACTTATAATCAGCCATTGTGTATTACGACCTCTGGATAGTAACCAGATAACTAACAGTATTGTATTGATGTGACAATATAAAAATGTAAAAATATAGGCCTACTCATTATGTGTCTTGTTTAGTTCACAATCACGCAAATTTTGTTGTGGGCAATAAAATAAAATCTGCTGATAATTTTGGCCCTTGCATGTCCGTAGGCAGAAATCGTAACGATAATGATCTGTAGTTGTCAAATTATTACTTATAACCTAATTTTGAAGAAGCCCTAGGTTTTAGGTGCAGTTACTTTTAAGAGTTGGTCACAATAGTTTCAGGATTATATAATTGGTTACTAGTAGACACATTAAATGTCAACTTCAGCAAACGTGTTGATATTCAGCAATCCTGCAAAACATGTGTAAGCTATGTATTACTACATCATAATTTTGGTCCTCGCAAATGTACTTTTCCTTAATACTAATTTGTAGCTCAGAAGTAAGGTTGAGGCGAACAAGAGAGAAAGAAATATCGCTAATATACATAGCAAAACCTACAGGTTTTCTAATGTACCAGTAATGAGTAGTGTTATAAGAATAATTATTTATGTTTAATGTATGCCTAATGTTTTAGATACAGAAATGGATCGCTGCAAGATGGCCAGGTGCTTCCAACTGAAAAATTTTAAGCATTAGGAGAAGATTAAAGAGTCAACTATGGGGCAGTGTGTGCTGCTTAGTGATTGTGGTTTACGCGGTAAGTGCATTATTATTGACACCTATAAATAACGCACATTAACGTAGCCAACAATTCTATTATAAATCTTGCATACAGATTAGAAATGTTATTGAGCAAGTAAATTGAATGCAGTTTTAAGTATCATTCAACATTTTTGGAAACTTTGCCATGTATCAACCAGTGTACACAAGATGTATGGAAACTTTGACTGTATTGTCGAAACTTTTGCCAATCAATGTATCCGTCAGTTCTGCTGGCTGATAATTTTGGTGAATTCAGTTTACAAGCACTGGAAAATCAATTGATGACTTAATGAATGCAGCCTAAAGTAAGTAAACAAGCATAGGAAGATTTTTTAGCCTCTTTTAGCAGCACACGTGAGTGCTTTAATATTATTTGCAAAATGGGAAGAATTTGTTTTTGGAAGTAGTCAAGGTACAGCAAAGAATTTGTGTGAGTTACAACTTTTTTTTCCAAATTTCAAAATAGTGCATAGATTTACAAAATAATGTGTCCAAAAATTTACTCCATCTGTGTCAATTGGTGTAGAACGATACATCATCACCTGTGAATTTTTGCCATGAGTTTCCGAAAATGTTGAATGTTACTCCAATGGAGGTGACAGAGTTTTCATGCAAGAGAGTACAATTTCATTAGTTGCATAAGATCATTCCTTTCAATTTCTTAATTTGTGATGTGTACTGTACCATGGTTATGCAGACAAACTAGGCTTTTATTTCATGCGGTCTGATTATAGCATTGTGAAGTGAATAAAGTATTTCACCCAGTATTGATTTATGTGGTTTAATTGTAATAACTGCTTCTTTAACTGTCGTACCAGGTCACTTATCTTGGATGTCAGCCCAATATTGCCCTTCAACAGTGTCCTCCACCCCCAGCCTTTCTGGAAGGAGAGAGTGTCGATAGTAACATAGGGAGCTGTTGTTCAGCGCCGTGACGGGAATGACGTTGTGCAGAGTGCTGTTAGAGACTGTTTTATTTCTTTGTACTGTACATAATGTTTCGTCATTTTTCTTCAAGCTGAATCATGTGATACCTGCGTAGTCAGTGTACACATATCTATCTGTGTGGTAGGAGCTGACCTTTGTATAGGTCCTATGGAAAGGGCCATGAGACACAACCCTTGAATAGTGTGTTCAGGTGTTTTCCATTTGAGTCCGCCAGTACCTAAGTTCTCAGTAGCATTAACATTGCCTGATCGTCTCGATGGAGGAAGGAGAGGCACGCCACCGAACCATCCAGCCCTGAGATGGGCGAGTTATGTAAATTTATAAACCGATTTTGATCACTCCAACCCACAAACTTCAAAATTTATGATCTATTCATGGAACTTCAGTTGTCTCTGAAACAGACTTCTTCCAAGAAGTAGGTACCACACCTTAATGCGGCATATCACAACACAAATTTCAACATTTATTAGAGTGATTCTGAATATTTCGTATGGATAAATTATTTCTTTTAAAGGTCTGGGAGGGCACCAACTACCTTCATTTGACTTGGTATATTTGGCATAAACATACTAGGTAGGTAGCCGCTTAAATTTTAGAATACACAATATCTGTGTGAATTGAAATACTTGTTCGTTGAGGTAACAGTTTATTTAAATAGGCACATTCTGAATTATATGATACCCTGGAAGAGCAGCTACAATCTGTATTAACTCAACTAAAATACATGACTGACTCTTTCACTGGTAATTCAAGGGTATAAAAATCCAAGCACAGAAACTTCCAAGACAACTGTTAAGCTTTCCAGTTGACTGTCTCTCAAGACCCGATCTATTATCTTCAGTTGATAAAGTATCATTAATGCCTTTTCTGTTCATGTCAAAGTTTTGATTTCCTTGATTTGAGAGGAAAATAATTACTTTATTATTGAATGTAGATTAGGGATGGGAGAAATACCTTTCCTGTCCCTCAGCAGCCAGTGAGCCATAGCAGTATTACTATTTAACATTGTGTGTAGTAATGGTAAGGAACAACCACATAATGGCCCTGCTGTACATTACAGCATAAAAGAAATTGAGGTTGAGGTAGCAGATTTGCCTCGAGGAAGTAGCAAGATTGTCCACAGATATGTAATTGCTGGGTAATTGAACCACTATTAAATAAATTGAAACATGATATGGCACATTTTATCAACTATAGGACTGTAATTATACTTTTATGTTTAAAACAAGATTTCTTAGCTTTTTAGAGCAGCAGTGCCCTATATGAGTGGTGATGTAACTGTATATATACTTACTCTTCACGTGCAGTATGTTTTATAAATATTGTTCTTGCGTTGCGGGTAGACAATTTCTTTGTCTTCATACATTTGTAGTAGGTATAAAGCATCCACCTTCCCATGTTTGATATGTGAGCAACCATTTTAAGAGTTACATAGTAACTTTTTTTTAAATCACATTAGGTAGATTCAGGGGTAGTTTCAAGACATTATACACTAAAAACTAGTCCCATGTCAGTGCACAATTGCAGTTGACACAGTTTAAAAAATAAGTACTGTACAATAACAGAATGGAGTGAGTTTTGGGAGAGATGGGGTTGCTAAACAAATTTTTGGAGATGGGTTTATAATATTTCAACCGTTCTTTCCCCAGAGTACTTGCACACTTAAGGGTATCCTCCCCAGTAGCTGTGCAAATAAAAGTTTCAATTATATGATTCAAAATGCCCTTAAATCAGTTGACACCTTACCTCTAACACATATCTTAACTAAATTATTACTATTTTTTTAGGTTGCAGTAAATCACGTGGCTGGACACCTCCAGCCTTCTTTCGTACAGAATCTTCTCAGCTATCTATATTTTAGCCTGCGTGCCAAAACAGAAGAAGGTTATGGGAATGGGCTGGTTACTTCTGTAGACGATGTCAAGCCATTATCAAGAATATGAAATGCAGGAAAGTTATGGCGTGACCAGCAAAAGTCAACTGAACTATCTTAGTTATAAAAAAAATTTCAATTGCAGGATGGTAAAAAAAAAGTAACTAGTATATAACGAGACTCAACAGTAGTCACCCGTTGTTTACATTTATTCGTTAACTGTTTTCAGAAACATAAAGTTATGCATATTGTTTAAAGTAGGGCAAAACATTTTTAAGTAAAATATACCATTCATGTACACTCAAGTAATTTTACTATGCTTATTATGTGTCTATGAATTTGCAATAAACTTTTCTAATCCACGTACAATTTGTGGAAGTTATTGGAATTTTGTGCATCTTTCTATGCTGTATTGTTATTTATATGTCATGTTTGTAATCAATTATTTTGTATTTTGAAGTGTTCAATTTGTCCAACAGTGTAATACAATGTGCAGTGGAATTAATGGAAGCTAATGAACACATTTTTTTATCTAAATTCATTTACTGGTTCATTAAAAAACCTACCAATGGGAATGAATTAATGGCAGTAGAACTTACTGAAGAAATTTTTTAAGTGACCAGCTAATGTATCAGCCATAAATTAGACATTGAAGATAAGTAGCATAGTTGCTATAGGGCCTGCTCTACTTAACGGTCAAATGCTCTTAAATTTTACTTTTAAACTTGTATGGAATGTTAGTACCTACTGTATACACTAAATTAAATAATTTTTTATTCAAACATTTTTATTGGAGCTGTATGTTTATCCAGGTTCTGCTGTTTTTACTTTTCAGATCTGATAAAAGACTATTGTCAAATAGAGAATTTAGTGAAGAATTTAAATGTTTAAACTTGTGTGTCACAATAATTGTTTTAACAATCAATGAGAAGTTATGACTTTGACATCTGGATTTTCACTTCTCTCTGCCAAACTTGTGTTGTAGGCTACATAGCAAAATTCCACAGCGGTGAACAGGTTTGATCTGCGATGATGTCAAAGTTTAATTTTAGCAACTTTGTTGTTGTTGGATGGTAGGTTCTTATTGGGTGTTCCTATTTCTCTTGCCACTATGTTCCACTGCTCAAGTCTTTGATTCACATCATACTTACCAGTCCTGCAAACCTTGCTCTTAATAAGTGTTCTTTAAGCATAGCCTTCAGTATCACATCTAAGGTTTAAGATGGCGGGTGGGCAGGTTGATATGTGCGGAGTATATGGACAAAAAGTTAAAAGTGAAGAGAATACGGTGTTCTGTGAAGATGATTGTTATATCTGGTACCATATAAATTGTGTACAGATAAGTGAACGTAGTTATAAAGCATTGCAGAAGGGATCGAAACCTTTTAAATGCAACAAGTGCAAGTCACGGCAGTTAGAAACGGCGGGACAACTTAAGGAAGCCATCGAGTCGTTGAAGGAAACTATGGTGGAAATGAAAAAGGAATTTGATGAGAAACTAGGTAAGCTCACGAACTTAGTTCGAGACGTGGACGAGATTAAAACGGAGGCGCAATTTACAAGGGAAAAATTGAAGCAGCAAAGGGCAGACATTGACCAGCTATACGACTGTACAAATGAACTGGAGCAGACAGCAAGAACCAGGACGTTGTTAAGGGAATTCCAGCTGTCACAAATGAAGACTGTCATGACCTTTTCAAAAGATTAGCACTCACAGTGGGATGTGAAGTTACTGACGCTGACTTAGATGGATGTCACCGTCTTAGGCAACAAAAAACACCAGGTGTACCACCATCCATAGTTGCTCGCTTTGTTCACTGTGAAAAGAAACACGAGTTGATGAAAAAACGAAAGGAAAAAGGACCAATCTACATAAAAGAACTGGGCTTCAGTGGTGAAAACAAACAAATTTTTGTAAATGATCATCTCACTGCCTATAACAGCAAGTTATTAGCATCAGCAGTGTCAAAGAAGAAGCAAGGCATACTTGAAGCTGCCTGGACAAATCGGGGCAAGATCTTTGTCAAGAAAACATCAAATGAGAAACCTACTCAAATCAAGGACAACTGGTCACTAGAAGATGTCTGCAAGTTAAGAAAATGACAGTTGGTGTATTGAAAATGCTGTATGTGAGTACAAATATGGTTCATGTAATGATTTCAAGAACAGCACAGAATTTAAATGCATGTCAAGCCATAGAACTAAAATACCCATGTTACACATTAATATTCGCAGTCTACACAATAAGTTAGAAGATGTTAAATATCTCATTGCAGAAGTAAATGAACCACAAATAATAGTTCTATCAGAAACTTGGTTGAAGGATAATGAAGAAGCCTACTTTAATATACCTACCTGGATACACATCTTATTTCTCTTGTAGGAATGCTGGGAAAGGAGGTGGGGTTGCAATTTATATACAGAGCTGTTATTCCCAAAAATTGGCATCAAGTAAAAATGGCAACTACTATGCATTATGGGTTGAGGTTTCTAATATGGGTAATTTTAATAAATTGTTTATAGGAGGGTATTATAGACCACCTCAGTTTGAAGTTCAAGACTTTCTCATGTCCTTAGATAATGAATTGGCAAAATGTAAAGAAACTGCTTCATTTGTTCTGGGTGATTTTAACATAAATATTCATGATCAAAACTATAGTTCTACTATGTATAATACAGTGCACATGTCTAATGGTTTCAATGTCCTAAACTTTCAACCTACTAGAATAAATAATACTATTGACCACGTTCTTACAAATACTATCAAAGAAACTGTAACCATATTTACAATTGAAAATACTATAAGTGATCACTGTGCTATGTTAACTGTGCTGAGCCAGCCTCCTAAGTATACACAGTCCAAAACAAACAAAGAAAAGATAGTTATTAACTACCCAAAATTGGCTCAATTATTAGAAATGAAACTTAGTAATGATACCACATTTACAAAAAATGCTTGTATTAATCCCAACACACACTTAGAATTCATTATAAGTCAAATACAGGAATCAATAAAGGAGGCGACTGAATCAAAGATACAAAATAGGTATAAATTCAATAGAGCACTCTATCCATGGGCTACTCATCAGTATATTAAGATGGTAGAAACTAGGGATAAATTGTATAAAAAATACAAAAAGAAAAGGAACTATTCTAATATAAAACTAGAACTCTCTGAACTAAGCAACCGGGTCACAACGGCAAAACGAATACTGATAAAAGAATACCAACAAAATAAGTTTAAGGAATGTCAAAGGGATACCAAGAAAATGTGGGAAAACATAAGCTTATTGATGAACAAAGCAGAATATTGTCAGTGCGAGATAGAAGCCGTGGTTGGCATAAACTCTACTAACATTACTGACAAGCAGGGTATTGCAAATGCATTTTGTGAATACTTCACAAATGTAAGCACAAACTTTCCAAACATATAATCAGCCTTTGTAATGATGATATAAACCAGTTGGGCACTTTAGAAGGGGTAGTAGGCACAATCTTCCTTACCCCAACAGATGAAGCAGAGGTTAAAAATTGATTAAATCACTTAAAAATGGAAAAAGCCCAGGCCATGACAATATCACCTCTAGAATTGTGAAACACTGCAAAGCTGCATTAATCCCACATCTAACTCAAAATATTAACTTGGTAATTCAAACAGGCAACTTTCCAAATGTGTTAAAAATTGCTCAGGTCATACCTTTGCACAAGGCAGGAGCAAAAAATGTATTAAATAATTACAGGCCTATCTCTGTCTTAAGTATTCTTAGCAAAATTTATGAAAAAATAATACACAGGAGACTCGTAAATTTCTATGAATCCACACATTTTTTGTATTCCCATCAGTACAGTTTTAGGAAAGACTACAACACAGGGTCTGCTGCCATGTCATTAGTACATGATATACAGAACTCTGTCGATCAAAACAAAATTGCAGGTTCTATTTTTGTAGACCTCCATAAAGCTTTTGACATGGTAAATCACAAAATACTGCTACAAAAGTTAGAAATCAGCGGCATCAGGGGTATTGCACTACAATTAATGGCCAGCTATCTAGATAACAGGGTGCAGTTTGTAAAACCAGGACAATGGAAGAGTATTACCAGGCGTGTAACCAGTGGTGTGCTGCAAGGCAGCATCCTTGGGCCACTACTGTTTCTAGTATATATAAATGATATAGGAAAGCTGAAACTGCGTGGAACACCATACCTGTTCGCAGATGATACAGCGCTATTTTACAAAGCAACAGATACTAAACAAGAGATGCTGCAAAACATGCAGGAAGACCTGGCTCTTTTAAGTGAATACCTGAGATTAAACAAATTATCCCTAAATACAGACAAAACCAACTATGTAATATTCACATCAACTAAATTCAGTCACAAAATAGATACAGCTACTTCCTTACAAATTAATAATACGTATATTAAAAGAGTAAATTTTGTCAAATATCTTGGTTTATATATTGATGAGAATTTAAACTGGAGTACACATGTAAAACAAATTACAAAAAAAGTGTTACCAATTGTGGGTGTGTTGTGGAAACTTACAGGGGTACCCACAGAAATTAAGAATATAATTTATAATTCATTAATCAACAGTCACATACAATATTTGATTATGGTGTGGGGATCAGCTTTAAAAACAATTCTTTATCCATTACAAATAGCCCAAAATAAGGCGTTAAAGGCAGTCTATAACTTACCTCATTACACAGACACAACAACCATATACCACACCAATGGTGTACTTCCCATTAGATCTGCATATGATTTTAATCTGCTTACATATATTTTTAAATATTGTTCTTCAAATGACAACACTAGTCACTCTTATAGCACTAGGCAAGCACACCATAAATTTCTTCACCATATAAGAACAGAGATTGGTAGGAATGCTTATACATTTCGGGGATACCAACTCTTTAATTCATTGCCAGAAGCACTAAAAGAATCATCTAGTTACACTCAATTTAAAAGGAATCTGAAACAACATCTACTCAAAAAGATAATTCCATAAGAAACGAATTTAAATACTTGTGTAGTCCTATGCATTTGGAACATGGATCATGCCATATCATAACCACATGGAAAGAGCTACTGAACTGCACATCTCAAGTACCATAATCCTTCATCTAAGACCTAGTTAAACCAAGTTTGCAATTATTACTGCTATAGCAAAATTGTTAGTTTTTCCTTTCTTTTGAGTCATTAGCATTAAAAAGTACACCAAATATGACTGTTACTTTCTATCTTGTTCAATATTATTTTAGTATTAAAATGTGACTCTGCCCTGTTATATTTAAACTAAAAAGTACAAATGATGTAAGTTATGTTGTGTAATGATAAACAGTCATGTTTCAGTAATTACTTGTTTGCCTTATATTGTGAAATTTTACAGGTGTGTTGTGGATGGGTAGATGAGGTGATTTTATTTTATTGTCTTTTGATTTTTCTTATATATTTTCTATTATATTAGAAATACATATCCTAATTTAAATTGGCATACATATTTAAAATTTATATTTTGATTTCTGCTTGTTGTCAAAACATGTCCTAATAACAAGGTGATGTGCTACCTCTAATATGATATGTATATGTAGGCCTATGTATGTAGTCTGCATTTTAATTTTGTATTTTAAATTGTATTAGTCTTATGTAGTTATATAGTGAGCATTCTTTTTAATGTTTTTAATTCAAAACACAACAATGAACAACAAAGTTGGTACAAATCATACAAAATCTTGAAATCACTGACATTGATTTAGGAACTAGTGTTTTCTTTAAATCAGTCTTGTAATGAAATGAAGAACCCAAGAGGATAACCTGCCTGCAGTGCTAGATGTAAAATTGTAATAGATCCCCAGGAGGAGCTATGCTCAAGGGGATTAAATGTATTGTGTAATAGTGTTATTGTCTATGTAATGTTATTTGAATAAATTATATTAAATTAAATTAAATGAGCTAGAAATGTGCATGCAACTTCAAAATGCTCTAGGTAGGTAATGTCAGAAGCAGTGTAGTCTGTCACTGAATTGTGTGGTTGGAGAGTTGCCACCACCAGTGAGATGATCATGTCCGTGATACTTGTACATTTTCTACACATCACCAGCACTTTGAGTCTGAAGAAAAGATTTTAAATATGTTAAATACTATTCATCAATGTGCTGTGATGTCCATCTGCAACGTTACCGGTGTGTGATTTATGAATATGCAGATGACATATTGTAATGTTCCATCTACATTATTACCTGCAAAATTTTTATGGCACACACAGATAACGTGCTGTGACATCCCATCTGCAACATTACCAGTGTAAATTTCTGGTATATGCAAATAATGTGCTGTGAGGTAGTATCTGCAACGTTACCGGTGAAATGTTTCTGACATGCGCAGGCATTGTGCTGTTGACTCTTGTGACCAACTTAATACCCTGTAACTTTGTATCAACTTTCATATATTTTACAGCTGCTAAATTACTACTTCAAAAACTTCCTACGGCATATGGCCTAAAGACCACTGTGTGGCAACAAAGAAAACGTGAAGTTTTTACGTCAATTTACATGTAACACTACAATACCGTTTTTGTTTGTGTATGTAACTACAGTACACTATTTTGACAGTCTACAAAAGCTTAGTGGTACACTAAAGTATACATCTGCATAGGGTTTACATATAATATTTTTGTATAATTGTGCAGAACATAGTCACGTTTTGGCTGAGGTTTGATCAGTTTCGTTATAGCTACGTTAATAGTCAACAACTGGAATTTCACTAATTTCCAACATGTGACTAAACTCTTAAAAAAGATGTTTTTATCAATGTCATTTTATATATGAGATTAATTTGGTGTTTGACAAGGTGGTTGTGTTTAAATTTCAGAACTAGGTACCTAGCATAAATAGTAATTTTAAAGTTACCCCTCAATTTTACACTTTCCCACATCTACTGCCTACATGTGGTTCTATTTACTACTTCTGCATTATAAATGTACTCTTTTTAGAATTTTCCTGTATTTTGAAACAATTCATCTAGGTCCCTTGTGAAAGTATAAAGTTGATACAATGTACTTATTAAACATAAATTACTTATTGTGCACATGTACTGAATTGTCGAAAAAAACTATGACTAGAAAAACCTTACACATCTATTTTGTTTAGCAAAAGGGCTCGCAAAACATAAGTTACATGATAATAAACACCCAAACAATACACCATGTACACATCATGGCAAAGGTATTTTTTTTACGCTGAGTGTGTAATGAATTAAAATTTCCACAGTTGATATGTGGGAAAAGTGTAGCTGAAGGAGTCATAATACCAAGCTTGACGAGAAGCACATCGCCTCTATTCACAGCATGAAGTAAAGGTCAATGCGTGCATCTCATTTTGTACTTTACGAATTCAGATGGTATTTTCTAAATTGCAGCAGTTGAAAAAAAGGTTGTTTCAACCATTTTGAGAGGTCCAAAATCATGTTTATAAGAGGAGTGCTGAATTTTTAAATTAGAGAGTTGTAATTTGAAATGTGTGCTCTTTTCATAGATAAACGTTATACAAATAAGTTAAGCTGTTTCAAAGAAAAAAAATATGTTGCACACTACAACACCGTCAATGAGCTAGGCGATGACTTCTTGTAAGGAGAAAGAATCCATATCTGTGGTAGCTTGGATATTTGCATGTGGACATTACCACTGGTCACTAGGTGTTTTTTGAGGTATTCCTGCTTTCTCCACCTTGAATTATTATGCTATTCCATCCTCAGCACACTTCATGCTCACAATAATATTGATGATAATAATAATAATAATAAATAACTTGCAACTGGGCAACTGCCCAGTGGCAAGCTGCAACCTTCTCCTCAATTCCCTACCAGTCTCCTCCTAAATATTCCAACCCCGACCTCATTAACTGCCTACATCAGTCTGTTCTACTCCTCGTCACCTGGATCTTCTTGTTATTCCAGCATCCTCTATTTTCTACCTTAGTTAACAGGCAGCCTAACTTACATCAACCTTCCTCTTCATTCACCAATCCGTACATCCTGACCAGCCTTTCCACCCTAGGCCCTTCAACGCCACAGATGGCCGAAGTTCCCTTCGTCCTCCCCAGCCTACCCCTGCCTTCTTCATTTATTTTCACCCACCTTGCTGCCCGTCTTTACACCACCTTCTACAGCTCCTTCTTCTCTAATTCGACATACAGGTTCTACCCTGCTGCCACATACTCGAACTTGGGTATACCATTGTAATAAATGCCTTTTCCTACACTGCACTACCAACACCCTTCCCAGCATACCTGGAACCCTTCTTCCTTTAGACACGACTGTCTCTATCTTCTTTCTCTACCCTAAGCACTGCATCATTATGCCTAGCAGTGGCGAGAGGCGTGAGTTTTAGAGGAGGGGAAGCAACTGGTGTAGGAACACCGGTATCCCTTAATAAAGTGGGGGCCCCCAGGAAAATTTTGATTTCTAGGTGCAAAATGGTGTTATTTAAAATTTTTTTTGTATCTTAACATTGAATATATCTCTGGTAAAAAATACAGATAAAATATTTAAAATGAAAAAGTAAGTGTCTAGTTAACCCACTCCCCACGACTAAGCTTACACCACTGACTTAACATTATTATGTTTAGGCTATGGTCGATAGTTAGTAAAAAGTAAGTTGGAATAGTGATTTTATTTTACTATATAACTAAACAACGCTAGTATGTATGATTTGTAGGCTGATAATTAAAGATAAGTTAAATTTTTTTACTTAATAACGAAAAAATACATTATTATATAGTTAAATGTCAATCTAGATAAATTATTTTCTAGCTTGAAGTGCTTAGCAATAATGAGAGACTAAATACAGATCAGTAGTCAACATTAAAACGGACGAATGCATACCAGCAATTTCATATATTTACGAAAGCATGTAATCTTAAAACTAAAACAGCATGCATAACACAAGACAGTGATGCAGTGCAAACATGTACCAAAGTGCAACAAATACGATATAACTACTCACTGGACCATTTCGTTAAAATGGATGCAATTGTAATTTGCTGAGAGATTAGTCACATTTCAGACATTATATCTTTTTAAATTACTGAATTTAAAAAATAATTGCTAATTGTCTGAAATTGTTTAAAAATGCAAAAAAAAAAAAAAAAAAACAATTAAATGCTGTTTTATACGTGTCTTGAAGTTACTCGTGACACTGTTTTTAGTGTGAATTATTTCATTTTAAGTAAGACAGTTTTTGTCTAGTATAAAACCGTTTGTTTTTCTGCAAGTTTCGACTTTGACGTGCAATTGTTCAAAAATTATGAAGACAGAAAAAATGCTCATTATAGTAAAAAAATAGTCACAATGCGTGTCTACAAAACAAATAATGTCGCATACAAATACAAAAAGTATTAAAACAATTAACCATTTTTAATTAACTCTCTCCCCCTTTACCCATTAAAAAGTGATTTTTTTTCTCAGAAACAAAGAAGAACAACCAGTTATTTAAGTACAGGCTTTCTTACCTTTCATAGGTTGCAATTAAAATAAAAGGAGATTGTTACTAACGTCTTGATGAGAAGCATTATGTAGTTACACATTGCGATGACACAGCCCTTACTTTACAGAAAGATATAGAAAGTTGATTTAAAAATACTACACATATTATTGAAAACTGAAATATTTACAAATAGAAACGCAGCCATGTGCGCGCGAATCTGTGTACAGTGGACCAGACAAAAAGCGGTCGATATCTACTCCTTTGTACAAGTTCGGTGTGGCCATTCGGCTATCCTCGTGTAGTAAGCAAGTGACTCGGTTGCTTCCAGCCCTCGCTACATCTCGGGTCCGCTTGCACCCCTGCTGAGCTGTTCATCGGTCGCAATAGCCCTGGGATCTGGAAGCAGAGGACACAACTGCTTCCATGGCCAAGCAGTTTCACGAAACAAGAGACACCATTATCCCCTTAGCCAAATAAACTAAGCACTGCTGTGTAAATAAATGATGTTTTACTATAAAATTTTATATTTTTTTATTATTTAGTAAGTGATGAGAATTATTAGGGAAGCAATGCTTCCATTGCTTCCATGGACACTTCGCCCCTGATGCCTAGGTTATTGTATCCTGAAATTTTTCTAATATCCTGTTCTTCCCATCTGCACATGTCCGTATTACTACTCCTTTATTTCTCGTAAACCTAATAATCTCTCTTTTTCACATTTATTTTCATTTTGTTCTCGCCCTTCCACAATTTTATCGTATCAGTGTATCCTGCAATATGTTCATTTAACCCACCTCTGCACCCACAGCCATCAGCAAATAATCTTAATTTGCCAGTTATTCCCATGTCATTTGTCATTCCCCTTGAGGAAGTCTCCAACCCATTCCACAACTTTGTCTACCAGAAATTTGTCAACTTTCTGCATTAACACCCCAAGTGGTACAAAGATAAGGTCGCAGAATGGATAAATTACAGGTTGCATTGATATAAGTTACTATGTTGCACACATGCATTTTTGGTGATTTTTCGTAGGTCCGACAACGAAGGCATCCCATGTTAAATAAGGCCTGTAATTATAAACATCTTTCGAAGTACAACCAATCTCCCTCCACCCTAATCTGGAGTTTTGCACATTATAGACCTCTTTCAGAGAGTGGCGGATAGCCGGCGAACAACCATTCGCCACCAAGTTTCCACTTTTTGGGAGATTGCAGGTGAATGACAGCCAGACCTCATTCGGCGAATTACCAGCTGTTCTGCAGAGACCAGTTATGAAAAATGGCGAGGCATTTTAACGAACTCATGCGGCACATGGATGAAGTTTTCAACTTTTATGAATAAATAGATGACCAAAGACATACGCGACTACCCAAAATATATATTAAGGACATGGAAGATCCCTTTTCAACTGCAGTTCATCTCTGAGCGATACATCGCAAGCATTACATTCTGCAGTGATTTTCTTCCACATTTCCTTTTGTTGTAGTTGGACACAGAGTCAGTTTTCTTATTTGTAGTTATGTTTTTGTATTTTTATCAGGCAAAAAAAATTGCTTTTTCTTTAGGAGTGTATCGCACTGTCGAATTTTTACCTTCCATAGTCAAACTTTTCCACAGCTTCCTTCAATTACTTCGAATATCTCGCTTGTGTCCCACAACAAAGACAACAAAATTGTTTACAGACAAGGAAAACAAAATCGAAACGACTTTATTTTTAAAGTTAGGTGTGTTTATAACAGTGGTCTTTGAGCACTTGAGTCTATGTTCGCTGCTAAAAATGAGGCTGTGTTGCCAAATTTTATGAAGGTGAACCATCCAACTCCCTTTTAGCGGCCGATCTCCTGGCGATCCATCGGCAGACAACTATAGAATAGGAAGGGTGGCAGACCGCCAGCGAACTGCTGCGCGAATAAAGGCCAGGGGCTTGCCAGCAAGCCTTCGGAGGATGTTTATAACTACGGCCCTAACGTGTATCTAGGCCAGATATGGCATTAGGGATAGGCAAATATAATTTAATTCATATCTGGTCCAGATCAGTCCTCGATCTGGCCAAATCTAGATATAAGATGTTACCATAAGGGATAAACATAGCAGATAAAATATTATTTTTGCTTTACTTTTGTGCCTCTTTAGGCTATTAATTTACTCTTAATTTTACATCGTTAGGTGCTGCCTTAGTAAATTCGTATTGATTTACAAATTATGTTAAAGTAAACAAATAATAGGCAATTGAAATAATACTCAACATAACCCTAGCTTAACAGTCAAGCTTTACACATTAAAATTTGTGCATTACAGAAGAAACCGGAATGCTACAAAAGCGAAAAATACATGGCAAACACCCACTACACTTTCACTTTATTACCCTACATCCATAGCTGGTAGCCTCGAAAATGTACACGAAATGTTATATGTAATCCTGGCAGTCTAGTTTTTTAATTAATTCACAGACGAAACTTTCTTGCGTCTAGACTATGAAATTAGACAATACATTGAAAATCGTAGGAAACATTGACGTTCTCACGTTTAGACGAAACTTTTTGCATCCAGCCTATGACAGTAGACAACACATTGATAATCACAGGAAACGTTGAAGTTCTCGCGTTTGAATTCTATTTTTCGTTGTTGAAGAATGTAAATAAACTCACGCTGGCCCACGATTATTGATTTCGCTTCCCAAGCTACTGCACATATTTTTACGTTCTCAAACACATGTTTCCATCCTCGTATTAAATCGACCTAAAAACGTTCTAATTTCTCTGCATGTTAAAATTAGCAGATTTTTCTCTTCACGACTTTTCTTAATCGTAACAATCATTCTCGCAGTAGTATACACGCTAGTATTCAATACAAAACAACATTTTGGATTGTTTTCAAATATATATTTTTACATTCAATACTAAACAAATGAGAATCTCCAGACAGCCAATAACGAAAAACTTCGCCAGTTTCTTGCAAACGAGAAGTTGTTCAACGTGAAATTGGGAAAGCATCCTCTTGTAACTTAACAGACACCCTGACATGAGGTTGTAAAATGCGCACCAAACTTTAACATATGGTTAGTGCTAACCATTGGTTAAGTTACAGGGACTTTTAATGAGAAGTTGTAAAAGTGACCCTTAAACTGCGATCATGGTTATATTTTCCATATTTCGATTACTCTAAGGGCAGAATTTATAAACGATCTCCAGCGGTCAGCCAGCATGCCGCCAGCAGACATCCGGCCTGCGGCCTGCCAGCGGTCATCCAACCTTTTCTCATTATAGTCGTCTGCCAACAGTTCGCCCGCCGGATGGGAGATGTATAGTTCTCCACCTTTAAATATGGCAACGTTGCTGAATTTTTTGTGTTAAAAATACCTATTTTCTGTACTTAGACTTCATTTTGGAAAAGGCCCTGCATATATCGTTTTTATTTTGTTTTGTGGATCGTATTTATTTGTTTATTTTGAATTTATGTTTTCCGTCGAAGTATGGTTTTAATTAAATTTGTTTGGAAATGCAAACTTCTTATAGCAAATTATAAGCTATGTAGTCGATAGGTGAACTCAAATTAAGCAAGAAAGAATAAAATTATGTTAGAATCCAACAGACTCTCGGTGTTGTTTAACGTAATTACAAGCTGTAGTTTAACAGGTTCGTACTGTATATTCGTAAGTACATTTTATGGAAAACTGAATTTTTGTATTAAGTAAGTGAGGTAAAATTAAGCAATTTCGTTAATTAGAGAAGACAGAAGAAATGCAAAATCTCTTGTTGGGAGGTGCGATGGACCATGGACATGCTGTTTATAACCTTGATGCAGGGTGACAAAATATAGAATTTTGTAAGTATAACTGTGATGGTTAATGAAAACAATTACAAGTGAACAATAAAGCATTTTTATGTAGACAAACATATGTATGAAAGATGAAGCCATATTTATTTGTAAGTTATTTATGTAGATTCCATTTTTGGTGTTTAACTTGTGAGTTCAACATATGTTTTTACAGTGTATTCGAATGATGCACTCATTTCCAATGAGTGCACACAGACTGAGTGCAGTGTGTTCCAGACTACCTGCATTTGCGAATACAGTAATTTCTCGTGTTCCAGTGGTGAATTGCACTCGCAAAGTGCGCACCACATACAATATGTAGCCATAAATTACCGTAATTATTCTAAAATAAAGAAATGCTTTAACAACTTAATATGCTACAGCAATTGGTTTGGAAATAAAATTACATTGGGCCCAAGTTATCCATACTTCTATACATAAAGTAGGCCTAACAAACTTGTTTACTGGGATAAAACAATGTATGATAACATCACTTTTTCACTGCTTTTTTTTAACGCTGAAGAAACTTATGACAAATTAAGTCATTATTTCCTTGTTTTATGAAAATTTGTCTGCCTGAGATACACTTCAATACACATTAATTATACACTGCAACTTCATCGCAAACGTAAACTTCTTCGTGTTCTAAGATTACATGATAAGCAAATTTAACATGTAATGATGTGTTTACAGAAAAGCAGCAGTTGTATGGGTTTAATCTATTGTCTCATTAAGGGCTCGGGCTCGAGTTTCTCGGCTTTTGAGAGAATTATTTCTTCAAATTCATACGAAAGTCGATATCATAAAATTGCTTTGTAACTCTGTTGCAAATTGATTTTACTATGCAACGTAATTTTTCGGGACAAACTGTTTGATGAGTATAGCTAATTTATGAATTAAAAGGAAAGAAATTTCATAAATTAACTAATTAGAAACGATTTTGCAGTCTTCTGACTCGACAAAATTAGAGTATGCAGTTTAAATCAGTCATAACAAAGTTACGAAGCGATTTTACGATATCGGCTACCATTTATGTTTTAAAAATATTGTCGTTAAATGCTAAGAAACTCGGGCTCATGCCCTTAACTTCGATACTTTCGAAATTTGTTTTCTCAGATTGATAAATTGATTCTTATTATTTATGTAAGTAGGCACATATAATTGATACCAAAGCTACTTTTATTACAGCACACGTAAAAAATTGTGAATATCTATTACAATTTAGTACAGAGAATTTTGTGTATTTTAAGATTTTAAGCAGAAATAAGAAATTTTGGGAAATTATGATTAAACATAGTCTATCGCTACAGAGCCCAGTAATACGATTCCTGACCTCAATAATATAGCGACAAAAATAAACTGCACCTCAAAAAAAAACATCCGCATAACAGGAGTTCTGGATATACTGAGTGCTCCACTTAGTTTCAGAATGCAGAAAAGCGATTTTTTACTATTGTGGTTATTTAAATTATAAGATGATCAGGGGGTCTATTCACTAACTTTCTGTAATTTAGGTCAGTAGCTTTCCGAGACCTAAACTGTTAACAACACCGTCGTATATTTGGTATTCAGTACGCACTGTTGTTAACAGATTCTATTGACTTCGAAGCTAAGGTCAGATGACTTGGCAACACAGCGACACAGCCATATAGACTACCAATTTTCTTCACAATTCGTGCAATGAAACAAGAAGGCCGTGAAAAGTATGTGTTGATAAACATATTAAAAAGTAAATATTTTCTAACTTCGTGGGCGTGGCGAATTGTGTTGTGTGTATAAAGTTGAATTTGTATTAATTATTTTCGTCTTCCAGCAAACGCATCCTGATTTTGACAACAGCAAATATGTGTAGCTGTTTTTAAGAGAAATTATACAATGTGGAAATACTAATGTAATCATGCGGCAATAATTTATGTAGTGCAGGCTAGAAGTGACAGTCTAACGAATATTAAATGCTCGTCCGCAAATATGAGTATTAAGGATGTAAATTGTATTTAAATGCTCGTCTGCAAATAAGAGTGTTAAGTATGTAAATTGTATTATTCAGGTTTTAAAAGCAAGTATATGTGAGAAAGACTTCGTGATAAACTGTAAAAGCATGTCGACTTGGAATACACAAGAAGCTGTCTGCTGAACCATAGTCTAAAATGCAAGTTGTGTACTTGTTTTACTTTAGTGATCTTTAACGACATTTCAGAGGTAAAAATTTTATTATGTGGTAATTTTTGTGGATTCTACACTAGGCGAAAGCTGTTTAGCTTAGCCATTTCTAAAATGTAAATATAATAATTAATGTGCTATGGAGAAGTATTTCAATTAGGTCCTGTAATAGATAATACATAATAATTGCAAAAAGACATTTTCTTATATTCGAGGAGTGGTTTAAAAACAACCCGCCAGCAGATAACATTAGGCTACTAAAAATTGAAGATCTCGGGAGTACATAATTATAACCCATAAGACAGCCAATGTAAAAAAATTTTATCTGTAAATTTAAAAGAAATACTTATTTACAAAATATATAGGTACTTTACTTTCAACTGCATAGTAGATGATGAATTTATGTAACAATTTTATCACAGCTAAGCCGATAACTACAGGAATGATGGTTATCATTATTTACTACCAAGGTCTTCAATTAGTAAATTTAAGGATATGACAGAGACCTAAATGTGAAACAATCTGTAACAAAAATACTTAAGATTTATTTTTTAAAAATTTTTTTACTTACCAATCTTGTGATTAGCTCTCACAGAAACATGCAGATGCGAGCAATTAATAACAATAATATAAAAACAAAAGTTAGCATAAATTATGTGTAAGAAATTAAACAATTCAAATTGGTAGTACATGTGCATAGTAAAGTTATAGGTCGCCTGTGTAGCCAGCAAACAAGCAAGTGTAGGAAAACATACAAACAACAATAAGAGAATACATCAACTTGTGTAAGGATTTTTCTCGTACTTAAGGTTTCAATCTACCACACCTCGGTTTTTTTAAGAACACCCAATTGCAAATTGCATAATTATGTCACAAGAATTTTAGAGCTGTTACATAATACAGAAGACTATTCACTCAGTCTCCAGTATCACATAGCAGATAGGATATAAAGACTGAATTTATCAAAAATTCAGTAAATAATAAATTTCTTTCAATTGAACAACCGCCTGATGGCAAGTTTCAACCACTTCCTCAAATACTTCTCAAACCCTTGCTCAACTTTTCAGCCACCTTCACATACACCAACTCCTCCAAAAATAAATTCCATTCTAGCATTAGATGTTCTCGCCAGCCAACCAGATGGGTGAAGGGTGAGTGGGGAATGCTGGGACAGTTTGGAGACTATGAAGGTAATTTCAGACTGCCAAATATGATAAGAGACATGCCGGAACACAGTGAATGACAGGAGAATAGTGATAACATGTATATGATAGTGATTGGTGGAGAGAGTTGATGTGCACTAAGTGAACATCTTGAAAAGGATATCTATAAACGTAAAGGAAACAACAGTAGAAAATTATAGCCGGTCTGGCTGAGTTTGGAGTGGGCGCGACAGTCGATGCTGGTACGGACTCCAGGGGGTCTAATCACTAACTTTTAAGGTAACCGTAACTTGATAGTTACGGCCAGTCACCTTAACATTTGCCGTAAATTTTCCCGGAGCGATTCAGTAAGCATTTTGCTTACCTTAACTTGAAAGTGAGCGACCGTAAGTTAACAGATGGGGTCTAGGGTGGTGTTAACTTACTGGCTTGCCGTAACTTGTTTACAAATGTGTAAAAAATCATGGCGGATTAGTGAGGTTAGAACATTTCAT
>PNEQ01128508.1:0-22537 GCA_003012365.1 Medauroidea extradentata
GTGGTCAGTTAAAACCTTGATGTGGTAACCAAACATCCATTCATGGAATCTGGTTACCCCAAACAGGATTGACAATAACTCTTTCTCAATTTGGGCCCAGTTACGCTCGCTGTCTGTCATCTTGCGAGACGCAAATGCCACCGGCTGTCCTTCTTGTAGGAGACATGCTCCGAGACCTGACTGGGAGGCATCACACTGCGTTCTAGTCCTACTAAACGGTTGCCATGTTTTCTCTGTCACTAATACCAACCTGCTCACTCTGAATATACCTCAACAGTCACAACAGTGATCAATATAATTTTAATTTTAGATGATGCTAAACAAATTTGGAAGAAACAGTGGATGTACAAATCACACATTTATGTATATATATATATTTTTTTACTTGTGGCCCACGGCTATGACAGCCCTTCGGCCAAGAGTGCAGCTATCATATGAGGTTACAGTATCAAGGAGACATATTAGAATAATCTTCTGAGAACAATTTTGCGTACAGACAAATTTTTTAGACCATTTGGACGAACACAAATCAACACCCAGCCAGGCCTGGGAATCAAACACAAAACCCCTCGCACCAAATTCGGCAGCGCAGCCAACTGAGCTACGGGGGTTCGGCAACACACTTTTATAATAATCAGTTTCGATCATGAATTTGCTTGGTTAGACACACGTTTTTCGAAGAACAGAATCGCCTAAACAGTTTTCAACCAAATCCATGCACTCACACTCAGTTATATTTTCATGCCATAATACCTCACATTAATATGGCTTTGCGCAATGTATAAAATTTTTATTAGCTGAAACGAGTCACAGAATTTTCGCAACTGCCATAGCCATCTTGTAAATCGCCTCGCGCTTGCCATTATTCTCTTGTTGTATTTATCTGCCTTTTGCTAGCGATAACAGGAGTTCACGCAAGTTCTCCGCAATGTACGTAAAATATTTCAAATTTGAAGACCAAACCAGCATAAACAAAACAATCCTTGTGCTGTTTATTTCATAGATAACAAGACACAGAGGAGCAAGCAACAGATACTGCACATCACAGACAGTCAACAGCATGGAATTGTCGGCAACTTAATTGCTGAATATTTTTTCGTTTATTGTACAAAGTCGTAATTTAGTTGTTTGAATAATGACAAGCTTTGCAAATAACATTATATTAAATATAGTTTGCTTAAGTGAACGAATATAGGAACACAAAAATATCATTCAAGTTCCTAAAATAAATTAACGAAGTTCTGAACTTCGTTCCCATGTCAAGAAAAGAACTCGTTCCTTATGCATTCATGAAAAAAATTAACTAAATCAAAGGAACACGTTCATTGGAACTCGTTCCTTCCGAGCCTTGTTTTGGCTGATGACGTATAAAGAAACTATGAAGGTGATTTGATTGTACTATAGCCCTACACATATTTGGCATTTGTACTTCATGGTAATTTTATCGTCCCTACAAATTATCAAATATATTATCGTGCGAAGATTAAGAGGAGTCCCTACTGGTATCAAATTTCCGTGTTTGACTCGTGCGGACAGGGGAGCGATAAGAGCTAGAGTACCTCGCTCAACAAGAAGCACATCACCTCTATTCACAGTGCGTCAAACTGGCATGCACAGTTTTCGTTGTAGTCTTTTTCCTGTCGGACTTTAAGCAGTGACCCTAAAATATTATTTAGGTAGTTTGTACAGTAAAGGTCAACGCATGCTTCTAGTTTTGGGTTTTACGAAGTCAGGTGGTGTTTTTGGAGTTACAGCAGTCTAAAAGCAGTTTTTGACCATTTCGAGAGGCCCGAAAATCATGTTTCTAACAAACGTGCTGAATTTTTTAAATTATAGAAGCGTAGTTCAAGTGTGTGTTCTTTTTATAAAAAAAATGTAATAGAAATTATTAAAGCAGTGTCATGTAAAGAAGAATACATGAGACGCACTACAACACCGTCTATGCGCCAGGCCAGGACTTCTCTCAAGGGCGCGGAACGAGTATACAGCAAATTTTATCACCATGTTTTTATTTTTAATTTGTACCAGATATTTTTTTTCTTATTTTATCCACAAAATGTTACTAAATTTTCCTCTTATGAAATTTTTTTATCTCTCATAGTTTTTGCATAATGGCTTGTTAAAATCAAAATTTGCATCTTTCCGTTTTAAGGACTACACTGAAACCAACAGATAGAAAAAATTCACAGTGACTAAAGACGTCGCAGACTACAATTTCATGTACATAAAAACAAAGAATAAAAACTTTTTGTATTTCAATAAAAATGCTAAAATTTTAAATAAAAATTTTAAAAATTCAAAAATTTTTTAAAAATACAAAATTATTTTATTTTATGGTTTAACATAGCTGAACTTGTAACCGGCAACATTGTTATTCACTGTGAATTTTTTAACTTTGGTAAGCCAGTTGGTTTTAATGTCGTCCTTAAAACGGAAACATGCAAATTTTGGATTTAACAAGCCATTACGCAAAAACTGTGTGGGATAAAAAAATTATAAGAGTAACATTTAGTCACATTTTCTTTCTAAAACAAGGAAAAAAATTATCTGGTACAAATATAAAAATTAAAACATGGTGATGAAAATTGCTCTATACCGTGTCCATAAAGTGTTCGTGGGTTTGAAGTATAAATTTGAGCATAGCCTGTATTATTGGCACTTTGCAGATTCCAGATTAAAGACTTCACTTCAGTACAACATACCAATCACGGCAAAGTTAGTTTTTTCCTTATTACTTAGCACATTTGATTAATATTGCTACTCTTACTTATAGGGTGAACCTTACCATAACTGCTACACCCATTTGATGTAGTGGATTCCTTGTTATATGATTGTTCAAAGTGGAGGTGTAGGGAACTTGTGATTGTTAGGAGTGTTAATTGGAAAGCTATGATTGGATTGCTGTACATTTAGAATTCGTCAGTGTTTGTTCTGTAAACACCAGGCAACTGTCTTGCCTTGAGTATACATAGTATATTGCTAACCTTCCTAATGTTCAGGCATGGATAGCTACTGTAGTCCTATCGTAAAAGCTCTCAGTTAAGGGGGCAGTTCACCCAAAATGTATATTGTTTTAATAATTACTATTTTTTGAGCGAGATTTGGTTTGTTATGTAGACATACACTGTGATTATTTTTACTGTAATGAAAATTGTTTTGCTTTCAAAGTTTTGGTATGATGACATATCAAAATGAAATATTTCACACTGAAGAACAGTATCACAATCTATGTTAAGACCTCTATAAAAACTGCATTGAATTTAATTTTATATATCTGTACCTCGGAGGCATAAGACACTATGTCACAAAAGTCAAATTTTTCAGGAGAGCCGTTTGAAGAGTGAGATTCACTATGATTCACTAGTGAATCCGGCTGTTTAGTGCCCGAAAACAAATGTTTTTGACACAACACAGACTTTGATTTGTATGCCACTACGAAGTATTTAAAACCGTGGCCATGTTTGCGGTAAAAAGTGCATTTTGACAAAAAGTGGACATAGTGTCTTATGCCTCCGAGGTACAGATATTTAGAACGTAACCTAATTTAAAATTAAATTTTTTTTTAAAATTTATTTAAAAATACAAAATAAAAGTCAGTGCAGTTTTTATACAGGTCTTGACGTAGCGTGTGACATTTGACATTTTTCTTCAATATGAATTATCTTACTATGATAAGTTCATTGGTTTTCCTTTCCAGTATAAAACAGTTTCATACGTCACTATACAAAAACTATGAAAGCTAAAATATGTTCATTATGGTAAAAAAATGCCATAACAAACCATGTCTCGTAGAAATGTAAACGTTATTTAATCAATTAAAATTTTGGGAGACTGCCCCCTTAACCAAGTCTCATATATGTTAACGCACTCTCTAAATGGTCTGTTTAGCCAGTTTCATGTATGCTAGTTGACATATCCTGGGTGAATAATGTGTTGAGGTCAAAGTCACAACAAGAAAGGGTTATTGGGGCAGGATGTTACCATGTCATCAACATCCCACAATAAAACAAAAGGACTATAACACTATCTACACTATAATTATATTATAAATGAAAAAGTAATTCTGTCTGTATGTCTGTCCATTACCTTTTCACAACTTAACCTCTGAACTGATAACAATGAAATTTGGCGTAGCGGAAGCCTGGGACATGGATGACGTAGGCTACTTTTCATCATGAATATTTGTGAGGAAAGAGAATGGAGAGAGGAATTCCAGAAAATGTAGCTTAGTTGCAGACAAGTAGGTTGTACAACTGTCATTTTTGCCAGAGCAAGTCACCTCATATCCTGTGTAGATTGTCAGGAGTAAATTTCATAAACTTAGGTTAAAAGTTGATTCCTATATCTTTCATTATGTTTCCGATGGAACATTGGTGAGTTGTGCTTGCGCCAGCGATGGTTTCTGACAAAAAAACTATGACCTACGTAAGGGGTTGGATGGGGCAGGGTGCAGGGCAAAAAAAACTATGACCTACGTAAGGGGTTGTATGGGGCAGGGGGGCAGAACCTAGCACCCAAAAAGTCATGGCATTAAACTGAGAACTATGCGAACAAAGACACTGGCAATAGTTAGTTATAAAAAATTAATTTTTTTGTATTAATTTCTTTTCTTTTATTGTGGATTTTCAGTAAACTAGCAACATTTGCTTTGGATGGCCTACGTCGAGATTGATACGGTAGCTCTGTCAGTAATAATCAAATTGTTTTTAAAACTTTTTTAAATTTCATCCCTTTATTTGTTTCATATTTTGACAAATAGTAATAAGTATAGCACTAGTTGGTATGGATATTTTCTGCATGAGCATTGTACAGAACTGATGGAGAAATTCTTGTTGTATTTCAGAGGAATATCTTCTAACCTTATTAAAAATAAATATTCAAAGAACTAATGTATAAATTACTACTTTCACTCCATTAACTGGAAAAGAAATCCAAATGAAAATTAAAATTTGAAAGATTACCTAATCAAAAGAAATGATTTGAATGAACTTGAATAAACAATAATGCAAGAACAGTAACCAGTTTTATAAAGTAATTCGTTTTCATTTCACAGAAATAATTTATCTGAGCAAGTCTCAATAAATTAAAAAATTGCTTTTCTGAAGGCTTTGTACGAGGGATGAATTTTAAGAAGTATACATCAGCTTATTGTATAATGCTCTTAACATCTTTTCAGTCCTACAGTACACTGTGATAAGTTAAATTAATGAGAAGCAGATTTTTTAAATTAACTAATTTTATTGTTGTAAAAAATGTTCTCTTGGTACAATTAAATCTCTTGCAAGACATACATATGAGTACCTATAAGTATTTCAACACAACAGTCACTCTATGTACAAATGTTAGCGCATTAAATAAACACTCACGCACACATTTCATCACAGAACTTTAGCTCGTGTAGGAGTTCCAAACGACATCTACCATAAATGATTTTCTACAGCTAGATTTTAAAAAATTGTGCTGTATAATAACATCACAGACAATTATTGTTTCTGTTAGTTTGTTTCCCAACAGAAATTCTACGGCAACTGCCTGGCTAGTTATGCATTCTTCATCTCTGAACTGTTGCTAATAGTGAGAACAAGTGGCACCGAAATAGTTTCAATATTTGGTACCTGCTCCATAAAGATAACATGATTGTGATCATTGGTTAAAGAAGATTCTTCTTATATCTCATGAACAGTTCCTTATTCAGACGTGCATGGCTGTTTCACTTACGCACTGTGTCGTAATATTTCTCATGTCGATTCACATACATGCTTAAGTTCTATAGCTACATGGATGCATATGGTATAAAACTCCTGATGGCTCGAGATTCCCTGAGTCTTAAACTACATACATCAGCATGACACTAAACAGTAAACCTGTTGCTACTAACTGAAGGAAAACAGACTATCATATTTTTTACTGTGCCTGACTTTATAATTACAAAAGAGGGCTTGTGGCATGCTTTAATTTAGGCACTGAATTATGGATATTATCAACAAATATTTTCTAGGTAAGCTTTTATAATTAAGTGCATCGACTTATATTTGATAAATTTTAAAACACTCTTAGCTGTGTAGTAATAGAATGGTTTTATTTCATGGTAATATTATGAAAAATATCTAAACTTAATGTTTATTTCTGCAAACAATCAGACGTGTGTTGAGATTTTACTCTGCATTTGCTTTTGTATTTTAATAACCTCCTGATGGAAATGATGTTGGCAAATTTTTAAATAGCTGTTTAACCTTCAGTTATCAGCAAATGTAGTAATAGTTGTATTCACCTACTGTGACTACACTCGTCCATGAGAGGCGCACACTCCTGACTTGCAGGTTCACGACACGTGGGAAAGTGAAACATGCGGAGAGTGTTGAGGTGTCGGTCAAGAGTGCCACGTCTTGGAGACGGTCATGGGTATGGGCTTAGTGGCTGTCAGGAATATAGGGCCGGGGCGAACTCTCCTCCGATACACCACTCGCCCAGTTGGCTTCCCATCCAGGTCACTCTCCCTCCAGCTCCACACCCGCATTGGAGCCTTCTGTGTCTTGTCGGTCATCATCGGGACCATCTGCACCAGCCGGGGGTGAAGCCTCATCATCTGGGTTTGTGCCGTTGTGGTGGGAGCAGGAATCTCCTTGGCCGTACTGTTAGAGGCTTCCATCCTTTCCTCTACTACATCGAACATTGGCTTGTCCTCTTGTTTGTGTTCCACCGCCTGCTGGTATGGAGAGCTGCGGTTGGCCGGAGAGTACACCTCCAGCTGCTTCCCATAGTTGTAGCGATAGGTGTCAAGGCCAATGTAGTTGTCACGGTCATCAAACTGAGGGAAGACCCTCCGTGGATAGTCTGCGGTAGCATTGGGAGGTCCCTCAGAGTGAAGGTATGCGACCGGCCAGTGGCGTGGTGGGCCATAATCCTCGTGATGCTGAGAGCCAGAATGGTGCTTGACATATGGGAAGTACTGGTCGCTGCATGGTCGCCACTGGTCACGATTTGCACTGCCTACGTAACACCTGCAGCAAACCAATATAAATTCAACACATGCCACTGCACATTTCTAACCACTTCAGGTTGTCGCCAGATTATGGGGGAAACAACGAAAGACCAGCAATTTTTTTCTGCTCGTTTTCATCACAGAATGTAAATAATTGTATGTATAGTGCATCTCCACATCATTTTCAAAACAGTTTCATTATTTCATACACTTGTTCGTAACCTAGTACAATATTTGTGTGCAAGGACATTGTGAAAGTAAACTTGACCTGGGGGGGCGGTTAATTATGATTTTATATGGGTGCATTGTATAATTTGCACCTGTGTTGCTCTGGTTGTGCTGTAGGGAATTAAATACGCACACAAAGAAGTGCAAGATGTCACGTGATGGGTACAAAATGGTTGGAAATATTTGCCTGTTAAATACTTCGACATTGTCCATCTGCTTTGTTCAGGCTTGTGCAGCTAGAAATATGGCAGTTTATTCAGTTTTAATTGTGAGTAGAGCTGCAATTGAATATTGTTTTACTTGCTCTGCACCTGCACTGCGCTGGTACAAGTATCAGGTAGTAATATTAAGTCGGGGCCCTGGGCATCCTAGATTTATTAGGACAGTTTTTTTCCCATTGCACAATAAGAAACATCATTAATGGTTACTTAGCTATATCAACACAGTCTATGCCTACTGGCACATCTCAAACAAAATGTATCTACTGTTTTTTAGTAGCTCAAAATTGTTTTAGGATATCCAGACATAATTTACTGCTACCACTGTTCAATCTAATCTTAATTTATGGATGAGTTGGCAGGTTTCGCCCAGGAAAATAGGAAAAAACACAGTAGAGCTTCCAAAGTTAGCAGCTAACTTCAGATTTTGCAATCTGCTATGATAGACCATAAAAATAATTTAGTTGAAAGTTAAAATACAACATTAGTAAAATTCATTCATCAATTTTTATACATTCTTTTGGCAATCACTTAAGATAATTTGAGAGGATTATTTAGTTTATTTCAACTTCAGAACGTCATATTCTTTCTACACCCTGTCAGGGCTTGATGTTAGGAATTTTATAGGAAACGATAGTTGTAGAAAAATTTAATTAATCTTAAGATTATGATTGATGTTTTACTTTAATGTACCACAAGTATTGATACATGTGGTTGTTCAAGGTCACAACACAGAGCTGAACTTGCAGCCTGAAACACTCCAGTCATGAATCTATTCAGATTCTTTTACAATGAAATTAATTTTGCATGCACGTTAATGCTTAGTTTTTCACTTGCGAAATATATCTAAACAAGAGTTATGCTCTTTAATTAATGCTGATGTGAATAATGAGATTCATGGATGACTGGTCACAATTATTTATGTGTGCATATGTTTATATGTGACAACTTATAAATGTGCAATGCCTATTGAAACTATTAGGATTTGGACAATACACACCAAATGTGTATGTATGACTACTGAATCATGTACAGGTGGCTGAAAATCGTGAAATTACTCCAAACTCAGTGTGAAATGGTTGTGTTGGTTGAGGCGCAGTGCAGTGTGGGAGGGATTTGTTTGGATAAGCAGGTCATATCATCCTCACCAGGGGTAGTTGTAGCCCTCGGAGTAGCCACAGTGGTGTCCTGGGCGACAACAGTAGTCGAAGCTGCCGGCATCGCCACCCTCCAGCTCACATGACCAGAATCCAGCCACGTGGTTCTCCGTACAGAACGTACCATAGCGGCAGGGTCGTCCAGACACTGTGAACTTCTGCCAGGCGTTGCCCGGCTCGGGAATCGTCAAGGCTGTAGCTACACAAAACATTCAGCTACATTCAGTCATCTACAACCATCTGCAGCACTATAGTTTCTGCAAACTTTATCTCAGGTAACATAAAATGTAAAACCCAGTTGCTTGTGGTCAGTTATTTGGTCAGGATTTGAAAACAAGTGGCTTATTTGTGACTGTTTACTGAGAGTGGCTGAAAAATAATATATTTTACGTAGGTACGCCGAGAGAACCTGGATGTCAAAAGAGTTTCTTGCATTTGAGATACGTAACACACACTTAATGGTTCCTTTGATTTGTTTAATTGTAACATTATCTTCCAGAAATTTTAAACAGCTAATCCTTTTTACTGCTTCATGTAACTACTAAGTTAGAGTTTTAAGTGTTTAGAGTTTCTTTCTGTGTTGAAGCTAAAATTTTCAACTATGGTTTCATAAACACTTAAGTCTGAAAACTCTACAGAAAATGTTGACTTATCAATTTTGCACATGGAACAGTGTGAAAGAATTATGAGAAGTAATGTAATTAAGACATCATTCAACAATTCGTGAACTTGAGCATTTCAATATCCTGCAAACAGATTGTTATTAAAGTTAGCAATGAACATCTCTTAAAATAATGAACTAGTGTAGCTATGACCTTAGCTTACGAAGGTAACGCTAGACGTTGTGTACAAGTAGTTGGAAGATAAACACAGTAAATACTTACAGGTGAGGTGTCCTAGGTGGCTGGAGTGCTGGTCTAGGGGGGCATTGCACCTAGGGTCACGGGTGTCCCACGCAAACAGCCAGTGGCCGTCCTCGTGCTCATAGTCCAGTCCTGGTCTCAGGTCGCGCTGGTCAATATCTGTCAGCAGGCAGTTGTGCCCTGTGCTATGATAGTAGCTCTGCTTGCTCCTGCAACAATGCATCCACGTGTCTCCCCAGCCATTCATTGTGTGGGGTACGTGTTTCGCATCTGGCTTCTCCTAGGCTCTGGGCATGACAGTACGCGAGTTTGATGCAGTTTTTGCTGGATCTATTGCAGTGTATCATGCTTGTAATGTCTGTGTTATGAAGTGTGAAGTGAGCAAATTACGTGTAATGTGCTTTTACAGATTTCATGAAATTAATGTTTGTCACGTAAGAGACACCAGTAAATAGAGGTAGCGCAGCAATATTACGGGCCACGATGCTAACTGCTACAAAAGTGGTTTCATAAACTACGTATAAAAGCATGAAGTGTAAGGTATCATTCTACTCAGTATTCTTAGAGTGTTTTAAAGATAATTCGTAACTTTTGTGTGCATTGATTCAATAGTTTTGCGTACTAATATCAAATTGGGATAATTAATTGAATGGTCGCACACTTGCCACATCACACTGGTGCTTGCCATTCCATGTAAACTTTTAATAAGTGTAATATTGCCTTTTCAAAGTACAATTTTGTCATGTAAAAATTTTTAAATAATTCAGACATGTGATTATTGTATTTGTTGTGTATCACTAGGTTATTGTTAATTACTTTAATATTGTATGTTACACACTCATTTCACTTTTACATATTTATTTTGCAACTGTCAGAGATTGTGTTCATAACTTAATTACTTAAATTTTCATAACTTTTCATGAGGGATTTTCTTTTTGTATTAGAATGTATGAGTAAACAACACTCTATGGTGGGAACCGACGGCTTATCACACGTTGTCCCCAGCAGCCATATTTAGTTTGAAATACACTTTCAAACAGAGAGCACTTACGTGTGAAGATGCTCCCGTAGTTGTCCTAGGACTTTTCTTCTTTTGGATGTATGTCACGTACTTTTCAGTAGTTTTCGGTTTTAGACTACCAGAAGTGTTTTTGTCTCCAAGAGATTGAAGTGCGTACCCCAGCAGTCTGTAAATGCCACCTTAATTTTTACATAATTTCCCCCATGGCTTCCTTGCTATTTTTACAGTAAACAGCGTGCTATGGGCAGATCTGTTCATAGTTATTTAAGTGCTCCTGCTCAAGGGAGGAGCAGGAAATTATACGTGTGTTGTGTACTTCCGTGTTTTGTTCCATAGTAGGCCACGTCAGAGTGGCCAACGTAACTTTGTATGATTTCCTATTGTTGGACACATTCAACAATATACCTCACAATATCTTAAGACATCCGGGAAGCCAACAACCCGGTAACGTGTAGGGTAAAAAGTGAAACGTCAATATCGTTATCATAACTATCTTTATTATCGTCAGTTATAGCAGTCTTTGGACCAGTCTAGGTCACCGGTGATAGGTCCACACCTGACCTCTCTGACTGCAGCCAACTTCGAGGCATGAGTTAGCTATCGGACTGTCACTGGTCTGCTGGCGTTTTATATGATATCATTGTGTCCATTTTATTTTCAAGGAGAAAGATCATTCTGAAACACGTGGCTGACACAAGCGTTACAGTTAAAAAGTAATGTATTCTGAAAACAGACAGTGGATTTTTTTATAACATAAACAGATGAATGTTGAGGCACTCAGTTGTGATGTAATTGTTTTAGTGCACCGTTTCAGATGATGGGGAAGCATTATTCAGTGACTGGATGCGGAGTAAAGTGTTAATTTTAGCAAACAGTATTATTTTTCTGTTTGTATGTATGAAAGTAGTAGGGCTTAACTTCTTCAGAACTGACGTCATTAGTGATGGACCCAGTGGCTTGGAGATCCAGGAACGGGAAGGAATGCGAAAGTTGCCTGTATTAATGGCCCATGGGATGTTGTGATTTTGGTTGGCTTAGTTTGTGTTTTAAGCTCCATCTGAGACAGAGGCGTGTTGCATATCATGTATGCAGTGTGTGGTGTCCGATGTGAAGCCAGGAAGATAGTTCTGAAGGAGAACATCTAATACTGTGGATCGCCTTACCGGAAGCTGAATGCTGCACAGTAGAATATGAACTTGTTTCTGATCTTGGTGCACTCGGCCTTACAGTCGTCCTCGGCTGGCACGCTCAACGAGCTCCTCACAGAAGACGGCAGCAGGCGTGCTGGTCGCCCGTAGCCAATATAGCACTCTGTAGTACAAACGTGTACATGTAATCCTTTCAACTGACATTTGGTTCTTTAAGACAGAAATTACCTGCGTAATAAACGTGTAGCAGTCAACACAAAAGAGGTTTATACAATGTTAATAAGGCTTGGAATGGACATAACGAAAATATTTGTATTACATTTTAAATACAGTGGAACCTCATTGTAACAACAACTGTGAATGGCAACAAAAACTGTCTTCATAAATGATTGGTGTTATATCCAGACGATTTACATGTATTATATATAGTATGGCACACTTAAAAGTTGTTGTTACAGTGAAGGTGTTTTTATAAGCCATACTCTTTATAACATGGTTTTACTACACAATTTGCTAATCTCGAATTACATCTATTTGTAGGGTTGGTGTATTTTATAGAAGTGTGCACACATTAAAAAAAATCAGATTGAATTTCAAGCTTGTAAATTTGCTCCAGTGCAGCTAAATACTTCACAGTATAATTATGAGTCAGGTTAGTTTATTTACTAAATGGCTTGTACTCTTTCACATTTGAATCATAATGTGCAGTATTTTAAGCTAAAGATTACTTTTATTGTAACTTGAAAATGACGCAAGGTGCTGTATAATACAAGTGAGCTCATGTAGTTGTTTATTTCCACGTTCATAATTTTGTAAGCCTTGCAATTAGTGTGTCATTGTGGGTCTGTATCCATGTGTCAGTACTATAGCCACATTTTCATCTGTACATTAAACAGCTGTGTTGACATTAAAATGTATCTAGTCTGTCTTCCTAGAATGGATCAAAATACTTGTACACACTAGGTAATGTACCGTAATTGGGGGTGACTCTAGACACGTGGAGCGACTTGGGATATTTTATATTTTTCCCGTATAAGGTAGTACTGAGTAAATAATTTTACTTTTTATAAATTTAAAATCATGAATGTTCACGTGACAGTACCTATTTTTCATATTTACTCACATTTGACAAACATAGAAAATAACAATTTTGTAAAAATATCCCAAATCACCCCACGTGTCCAGAGTCACCCCTGATTACAGTATATCTCCCATACTCATTTGTTAAAGAATGTTTTACCTCAACATTGTGTTCTTTTAAGGAAAAGGAAAAAAATTGACTATTGTGTCTCAGTAATTCTTTATCTGGTTAAGAAGTATAAATGAAATGAAATTAATAGTTTCAGTATGGGGCACTTTGTAATGAAGGTGTGATGCTAATTCAACAGTTCCATGATAACAAAGTAAAGAACAAAGAAAATTGCTGGGTATTGTGAGAATATATTATGGAAGACTAGTGTGAAGAGAGTGTGTGGGTGGTACAGATAGGTACATGTCAACATGTGACGCTCACCAACATCTCCTGGGTGGGGGGGCAGTGAAGGTAGGGCAGGCAAGCGGCGGTCAACCTCGCAGCCGTGGCCGTAGCTGCCGCGCTCATACAGCTCATATTCCACATCTTCCAACAAGTCACGGCGCGGGTCCAGCTCAGTGAAGGGCCAATCAGACAGCTGGCAGTTGTGTGGGGTGCCACCAATCACAGGGGAGCCATACCTGCCACATTCTCTCTTTCTCAATATCTTCTTCAGTGCGTGCAATATTTGTTGCACGTGCTAGTATGTACACATGCTATCTCAGAGTTCCGTAATGAATAATAAATTGGAAACATTATTAGTTTTTCTTTAAATATTTAAGTGAGTATGCTTGCAGTACAGTGTAAACATGTGGTCAAACTTGCTTTGTGTATAGAACATCATCAGTAAACGGTGGGACATCAACACTCACGGATATTATGACATCTGAAAACAAGAAAATTACTAATGTATTGAAATAGTTTGTATTTTAATTAGTTAAACCATTTTTTTGAATGGTAGTTATAGTTCATCTCATGTATGAATTCTAGTTTTTCTTGTGCCACAAATTAGTTCTGCACAAACATACTCAGCTGATGATCCAAGTACCCAGTGTTTAAATAAAAATTATTTTCTCCTGAAAAAAGTTTGTCATGATAGCCAAAAACTAGCACAATTATACAAGGCAGACTATACACTGACAGTTAACCTTGATGTGTTTAGAGTTGTCACAGGCTGCGTGGAAGGGGGGTGTATAGGCCTACCTGTAACTGAAGAGGCGGCAGGTGAAGAAGCGAGAGCGGAGGCACTCTATCTCGCAGTCTACCACAGAGTGCACACTCAGGGTCTCCTTCACGACGGCGTGGTCCAGACGCTGTCCCGTGCGCACCCTGATGAAGCACTCTGCAATCACAAATAAGGATTGTTACATGTACCTATGTACTGTATATGTATGTATGCATATCATGTTACTAACACTGTTTGATTGAATGTGTATGAATCTACTTTGTATTCTATCGTTAAAATTGGAATTATCAAAGTTTTCGCTGTCTAAAATCCTTATTGCAATCTATTAACATAACACTTAAGTATACAATGTTATGTCCTAGTAAGAATTATGTGTGTTGTTTTGCTATACCAATCGACATGCAGGCACGGATCCACTTCAGCAATGAGTTTTTTTTTTTTTAAGGGAAGGGGGGATGACTATAATTTCTACTTTAAAAAAGTGATGATTCCAACCAAGGGGAGAACAGATGATCTGACACTTTGATGTGATAGTCTGCATATTTCTACAAAAATTTTCTTATAATACGTCCTTCTAAGCATGATGTCTTTTTTGTTATAAAATGGTTATCTTTCTTTGTAATTAAATGTTGACCCAGATGGGAAAAGTTATATCTGAAATTGGCCAGATCTGGACCAGATATACTTCTTTCATATGGGTAAATATGTGTACCCCAAACATCATACATGTCTTTAATTATAACTTATATTAAAATAACTTGGCTTTCACTAATGTAACGTATCATCAAGAAATTTAACTGTTATTTTCCCAACAAAGGTAACAATCTTCAGAAAATTCACCAGTTAAAACATAACCACCTCAAAAAGTTTGGAAGACATACATACTTTGATTTATTTTGCAGGCTATTTGTATTTGTGATGAATGTAGTTAGTGACCAGTGTGTTTACTCAAGGCATTCCCTCTTTCTTGCCACTCTCTGTCCTTGCTCCACACTCATCATATCCTCACAAGTGGTCAAGACTGTGATGTTAAATGTTAACTAAATCTCTACACTCTTGTAAGGTGACCACCTGCCCAGATTGATGAGTGATGTGCAGAGCTTCGAGCGACACTAGTTTATTCAAAACCTACTCAACTTACATGAATGATGTAACTTATGTGAAGAATGTCCACATGTGTGTACTCGTTAGAGGTCCTCCATTCATCTTTAATCTCATTAACTCTTCCTAGCTTTAGAAAATGTTGAAAATGGGTGTCCTCATGGTCCTTTGTAGGACAGGTTTCAATCCCTTGTTGCAGAATATTTTGAAAGGTATAGGCATCTACAATACACCTTTATCTTTAATATTATGGCATAAAAATATAGGGTCACCAGGGGATGTCTCATTGAGGTGAGTTGTCGGTGAGGAGACTGCATGCCATTTCAGTGACTTGCACCTTGAGGCTGGGGTGAGAAGTGACGTCCGTACAATTTCTGCACTTCTAGGTTTGAATGTGAGAAAATATCTTCACCCCGCAGTCAGCTTAATGATTGTGTTGGAATTTTAACTACCTACCCATTCATTGTAAACTAAATAAAAATAGATGTAGCGATGGTTTAGTTGCCGGACCCCTCTTCTTTAACCACGATGGTCTGTGTACCAAGCAAGGTCCTACCCACTTTTCGAATGATGCAAATGTGACAGACATTGCAGCTGTTTTTTCAGGTTACTCCCGTTTCCATCGCCCTCTTATTGCACCACTTTTCCATAACCACCTTTCTCCATCCTCTCCAATACTCCAAGCTCAAGACCTTGCTGTGAAGCATTCCACTTAACCGAAATTTTCAACTGTTATGTAAAAAATTTAAAATTTTTATTAATTTTATTGTTTAAATTACTACCCACTTGGGAACCACATTCAGCCCTTATGTGGTATGATAACTATTCAGAGCATTTCTTAACAGTTACTAGTTGGTTAAATGTAACACTGTATCTGCATGCTGTACCTACTTAACTGGATATTGATAATGTACAGCTGCTACAAAAAAGCAGTTGAATGTCCCACTTGATGGACAGAGCTGTTTTTCATAGCCAGGATAACTAAAGGCTAATAAGGTAAGATGCAGAAGTATACAAGGTATAGACTCCTTATGGAAGAAAGGGGAGCACTTCAAGAAAAGCTCGTCACTGATGACACAGGTGGTGGGGAGCTTGCAACTGCTCTTGATACTGACTGAAGATGGAAGACAGTTTCATAACTGTCTGAATTACTATCAAACCACTTGTTGTGTTGGCCTGAAACCCAACAGATGGCAGGAACAGTACCTCATCATACTTATCCTATTTGTTACTCTAGCTATCATTTTACTCTGACCTGCCATTCTGCTTTATATCATTATGCAAATTGTTGCCTTGAATATGTTAATAATCTGCAATTGCAATAGACTCAGAATTATTATACTATAAAGTAATGTGTTAACAAATTTATGCTATGGAACAGATCTTAGGAATTTTAGGGGTATATATGCACCATTCTTGTTTTCTTGCTACATGTTTGAGACACCTTACCGTGCATGAGGGAGGGAGGCTTACTCACCTATGTCTCCACGTGGGGGTGGCTTATGCACTACAAAGGGCGGGCGACAGCTGCTGGAATGTTCGTTGCGCACGTAAATGTCGTAATCACGGTCTGGAAGCAGGTCGGTGTAAGGGTCCAGGTTGCGGTATAGCTGCTCACTAAGCTGGCAGTTGTCCCTGGGGAAACTAGGCTCCAGGCTGTATCTGCAAGTTAAACGATATATTGCATTCTTATAACAAAGCTGTGAAATATTGAAGTTCTAGGAAATGCAAGCATTTATACTAAAGTACGTCATTGATACATTTTCCACTCATATTTATCTGTTTGTACAATTTTAACAAGGTCTCCAAATGGTTAAAACAGAATGAGTTTTATGATAAGTGTAATGACTAGTATGCTAAATTTAAAAAATAGTCTCTACAAATATTTTATTTGTTATTTGAGTTCACCACCAATAAAGATTAACTCAGTATTTAATAAATTTTATTAGAATTACCTGCAATAAAAGTATATTGAAAAGGAAAAAGTAAGTCTTCATTGAAAAAGGAAAAAGGTGCACATAAAGAGCAGGTAAGATCTCACGAAGCAGAAGTTATTTCAGTGGTCAGTGTGCATAATGTGTTGTGGCTCACCTGAAGCTGAAGGTGTTGCAGACAAAGTGCTTCTGGTTGCCGCACTCCGCCTCACACTCGTGAACCGACAGCACAGACAGCGATGTCCTCACCGCCCTGCGGTCCAGCCGGAACCCGGTTCGATACCTCAGGAAGCAGTCTGCAGCACCACATATGGTTACACTTGGTCCATTCTACCACACAACTCTGACTGGTCATCTCGGTAAAAGTTTTACAGCATATGATGCACATTTCTACAAGGAGGGTGGATCTAGAGATGTCGTAGGGAATACTGCCCCCAGCCGGAAAACCTAAAAATTACATGAACCTGTCCTCTGGATGTTTTGAAACTTTAAAAAGAAATGATAACAGAGTTGATTAAATGATGGTTTTTATTTTACAAATATAATGATTCTTTGAATAATCACAAAGTGCACCCTTCCCAATGCACTATGCAAAGTATACATCTGCATGTACACCGTGGGTACTTGACACGCCTCTTCTTTTCCGTACCAAAAGTCTGTATCCACTCCTGATTGATACAGTGGTTCACATTGGTTAGTTTTGTTCATCAAATCAGTTACATTAAATGGAATAAGATGAACATTCTGATGACAGTGAAAGTAGCGAAGATGAGGGTTAATATGTACGTATATGGAAAGATAAACGCTAGGAAGAGCATAGCTCTGACTGGCATCAGAGTCGTAAGCATTTGATTTTTGGGGGGACGTCACTGGTAGAGAAAGTGTACATATAACCTACGTAATAAAGGGGTGTGTGGGAGTTCTCCACCAGGAAATTTTATATTTTCAGGTGCAAAATGCTGCTATTTAAAGATTTTCTGCATCAAAATATTTAATATACAACTGAAGGAAATCTTAATCTTAAAAAATCTTAAAAATTACGAAATTTTTTGGGGGGGACGTGTCCCCTCCGTCCCCCCGTTTACGACGCCCCTGCTGACTGGGACGTTAATGGCATTTTATATGGCCTAGTATTGACATTTTATCTAAGGGTGATTTTGAGACACACTAATGAAATGAGAGAGACAAAACCCACCACATTTCCTACATATTTAAGTCATGTCTCAGATCTGATTAGGTTGAAGCTAGTATTTACTCTGTGGGTGGACAATTGAATTGCGTTTACTGCTAAAAGTTCTTTCAAATGTTTCATGAAATTACCCATACTGCAAAGAACAATGCAATGTTATAGTCTGTCGCACAGAAAAATTCCATTTTTTTTACAGTTCTAAATACTATCACATGTTCAAATTTCTATAGAGAACTACTTTTAATTTTGACAAACTGCACAGTTTGAGAGCCTGCCGAGTGTTTTGTGCAAAAATCACTTACAAGAGAGGAAAACACTACTTATTCCATGGCAACAATTGTAAAAAGGAACGTGAAGACACCTGTCGAGAAATTAACTATATGGGGGATCAGATAGTATTACAGGTTGTAAATTTACAGGCTTTTAACATGAGCTAAGAACAGTTGATTTGTAAAATTTCTGCAATTTCACACATACAGCGAAACTGAACAGAAGTGTGTGAAAAGAAAAGGGAGCTCCTTTAATCTTGGATTTTAAAGAACAGTGTCAGTTAGCAAGTGAAAATATTTTCAGAATCGAAAATGTTTCCCTTTACTAAGACTCACCTTGTGGTCGCGGGGGCGGTGGTTGTGGCCGGGGTGGAGGCGGCCGGGGGCGGGGGAAGTCTACTGCTCCATGTCCGTGCTGGGGGCGCCAGGCGGGCCTCCAGGTGGGTGGGGCGGGCTCGTAGTTGCCCCAGCCGCTGCCATAGGGCCTCCAGGGTCTGTTGTGCGAGGGTGGAGACGTCCCCCAGCGGTCGACAGGCCGCTGCTGCGAGGTGGGCGGCCCGGCACGGCAGTCAGGAGAACTACCGCGGTCCCACTCGTAGTAGTCAAAGTCAGGATCAGGGTATAGGTCGAAGCCAACATCTAGTTGGCCGCTTGGGGTGGCACTTAGCTCGCACACGCTGCGCCCAAACCCGGTCACGTCCAGCCTGCAACACGCAGCATGGTCAGTGACATGGCCTGATCCTGCCAGGGCCCACACCCCGAGTCAAGAAGGAGGGGAGGGGGTCCACACCCGGGGAAAAATTAGTTTTTAAGGTGCAAAATGGTGCTATTTAAGGCATTGCCTAAACAAAAAATTTAATATAGCACTTTAAAAATTTGAAACATTTTAAGGGAATGCTGCATAAATGGTCAAAAGGGGGGCAGTCCCCCTGGTCCTCCGTCCCTGGATCTGCCATTGTCCAGTAGCAGTAGGGCCCCTTCTATCCCTGGTAATTACAACTCCTCCCTGCCCTTTTAATATCTACATCGTTGCAATGGCGTGTAGTGTTCCAAGGTAAGCGGTGTAACAAACGTGTATACCTGGAGTCAGTGATTTTTGGCAAAAATAATTTTGAAACAATTTGTTTCAATGTGTTACATGCACATCTGCAGCTGTGCTTCATGGTAATTGGTTTGGTAATGAAGAGGCGTCTCTCATTTGACCACGCCAATTAGAGTAAGTTGCTGCGACACTACGCGTCTGTGATTTATGGGTAGAACACAGAGACGGCGAGTATTAAAAACATCCATTCACTGACCACGGAGAAGACCTGCGGATGTGTAAAACACTGAAACAAAATGGTGCAAAAATATTTTCTCAAAGACTTGCTGTCCATATTCATCAGTTATGCTGCAGAGCTCTAGGTGTAAAACACAGGAGATTTAATTATTTTTAATTAATTAATTTATGTGTTTATTTGTTATAATCCTGTGATTTTATTTTCACAATCGAAAAGGATTTGTCAGTACAAAATATAGTAAATGCAATGTACAATGAATATAGTAAACAACACAGTCTAAAAACACACATGCATTTTGGTAACAATATAATAGGTACAATACAATGCTTACAAGTACAAGTCAGGTAAAGCGTAACTGCATTAAGTGTTTAAGGGCGTGATTCACCTCAGTTTTCAAAGTATTTTTTTATTTGTATATTTGTACCAGATATTTTTTTTCTTATTTTATACATAAATTGTGATTAAATCTTCCTCTTAGAAAATTTTTGTATCTCTCATAGTTTTTGCATAATGAGTCGTAAGGTCAAAATTTGGATTTTATGGTTTTAAGTATGCCACTAAAACCAACTGACATTCCAAACTGAAGAAATTCACACTAAAATTGTTGTAGGCTATGATTTGACATATATAAAAACCAATTCTAAAAAATTTTTTGATATTTTTTAAATTTTCATTTAAAAATTTAGCATTTTTTATTAAATACAAAAGCATTTAATTTTTTGTTTTTATATATGTCAAATCATAGCCTACAACATTGTTATACACTGTGAATTTTGTGGGTTTAGTATGTCAGTCGGTTTTAGTGGCGTATATAAAACCGTAAAGTGCAAATTTTGACATTTACGACTCATTACGCAAAAACAAAAGGGATAGAAAAGTTTCCTAAAAGGAAGATTTAATCACAATTTATATCTAAAATAAGAAAAATAATATCTGGTACAAACATAAAAATAAATTAAGATGCTGAAATATTAAGATGCTGAAATATTAGGTGAACCGCGCCCTTAAACAACATCTTGGATGAGGTTTGTACACGAAATATCAAGCAAGAAATAAGAGCAATGAAAATATAAAAACGATACAAGACTAGCCTATGATTTGATTTTGGTGTTTTTTTTCTAAGAATTCATCAAGAGAATAAAAAGCTTTATTTACTAAATATAACTTTAAGAGTGATATGAGTTTATTGAAATGACTGGAATTTTGAAATTTTTTTTGCAAAGACTGGGGTAGATTATTTAATAGTTTCCTGCCACTTTGGTAAGGTTTTTTCTCAGATAACACGGTTCTGCCTGGATATTGGTGTATTTCATGTTCAGTTTGATTCGAATGTAGGTAGAGTTGTAGAGCATACAACTTTAAAATGCTCATTAAGATCTTTGCAATTAGCAATATCATTTTTAATAATTTATACCCTTGTTTATGTAAAGTAAACCTGTAAGACCATGATCATTTCAATCTACAAGTATTTCTACAGGACAGATGTTTTGAATCTCGCATCATTTTTGCCTTTACTAGCGGTACATGTCCACCCAAGCTCCGTGGCAATTAGAGATCATCAGTGGTCGTCAGCAGTCACGGAACTACAACGTGTATCTAAAACATACAGACAAACTTCAACAGGTTATTCCTGAGGCGGAAATAGAAAGTTTGATACAAGGAACCCATGGTCCAGGTCAAATAGGGAGGCCTGTAGACGCTTCCAATGTTTGAGGAAAAATTACAAATTATTGTGATATTTTGAAAACGGCAAACGGCTTGCTTGACAGAAACAGATTTCTGGTTACCAGTAAGTGTCGCCGAAATCAATAATAACGTGAGGGATTTGAACAATTTACACACACCAATCATGTTTAAATTGGGTGGCACCACCCTTATTATAAAAAAAAAACGTATGTGGAAAATAAATTTGCTTTTTATGACCAAAAATAATAAAACGTCGGCAACATTAGAAAAAAAAATGTCTCTTGCAAAAACTGTCTGAATATCGTCTTTAAGGGTAATAATTTATAAATGTTTGATTTCACAGAGAACTGCTATTGCCTACCAAGTATGCAACCAGGAATGACTGACTGCTTGCCACACCAGTGTTGCGTTGGGCACTTGGTTTGTGGCAACGAGGAATCATAAGTTACATCGTATAGTGTGGTTGCTAATAACGTCTTGCATGCATCGTGCTACAAGTCGACATGACAACGTACGCCCACACAGAAATGACAGACATGGCTCTGTTGTACGGTGAATTGGAAGGTAATACACGCGCTCCTGCACGGTTGTATCACGAGAGATTCCCTGCGCGGAGGCAACCTCATCACGAGACATTCAGCAGTGTCATCCAGGGACTGCGTGGAGCAGGCACGTTTTAAGGGCGAGGTGGCTCTGGTCACCCAAGGAATGTACGTACACCAAATGTGGTTGAAGAAGTTCTCAACCTTGTGGAGGAAAACCCGTCAACAAGCACCCGCGTCATTTGCGCACGGAGTGGGCGTGTCACATTCAACTGTATGGCGTGTTATGCACGAGCACCTGCTACATGCGAAAGGTCCAGGCATTGTCACCAACAGATTTTGCTCTTCGACATGTGTTTTCGCAGTGGTTCCTGCGTCAGTGGACAGAATATCCAGACTTTACGTCCATCGTATTGTTTATTGGTGAAGCGACATTTACGTGTGATGGTTACTTTAACAGCAGGAACAGTCACATTTGGGACATCATTCCTCATGCAACTGCCATAGTAGCGAACCGGAAACAATTCTGTGAGAACATCTGGGCGAGTATTGGCGGCGACCATCTCATATTGGCGGCGACCATCTCATATTGGCGGCGACCATCTCATATTGGCGGCGACCATCTCATATTGGCGGCGACCATCTCATATTGGCGGCGACC
>PNEQ01128509.1:0-22538 GCA_003012365.1 Medauroidea extradentata
CACACACACACACACACACACACACACACAGGGGTCCTCAACTACAGGTAAAATGCAGGGAGGTTTTCCTTATGGAAAACAAAGCAAAACAGGACACATTGTACCTAAGTGTAATATTGTGGGAGTAATGAGCCAAAAATATGGAATTTGAAAACCGTATTTATTTTAAATATTGGAAAAAGAATTATGTAAAACGACAATACTTTAAATATTGATTTGTGTTGTAAAAGTCTTCAAACCCACATCAAATGCTGGTTGATACCTTCAGCCATTACTAACAGAACAGGGGTGGCCATCCTCTAAGTTGACTAAACGTTTGTGCCATCGGGATAGTGGAATATTTGACGATGTTTCATTGGAGTAATGTGAGCTTTGTAATGAAAATGTTCCTCTTATTACAACTGTCTAGGGCTCATAGTTTACAGATGGAAGCACTTCACAGGGGACTTGTAGTCAGCCTAACACATTGTTACATACATTTGATTTTATGTGTAAATTTCGTGAACTAGTTTAACAAACTGCAATATTATTGCTTATAAAATTCATTTAAATGCAACAGCATGATACGGTGTAGTATTTTTGATTGAAATCGTTGGTTAGTGTGTCTTAATTTGCTACTGAAATTACATAACATTAGCATGTAAAATGCATCAGTAAACTGTTTCAAACAACTATTTTTAAAAACCGAATTTGACACGCACTTTTTCGTACTTTAATCTAGCAAGTGAATGCAGTAATTAGTAAAAATTTTTATTCTGATTCTTGCTGTAATGGCTGCAAAATTAGTATGCAAAGTACGTTCAAAGTGTCGAAACATATATTAAAAATTTCTTCAATACTTGTCATTTATGTCTACTACAAAATAAATAATTTCAAGTTCATTTTAACATTATTTATTTAGGGAATAATCCCCCTTAATGACTGACACACTGCTAAACGTACGAGTTTCTTGGTACACTTGCCAGTATTTAGAGACGTACGATACTCTGAAGATACCAAAAGTTTAGTTCAGTAATAATTACCACAGTAAAAATAAGTCAAAAATATCACAATCAGATATAATGTTTTATTTTTCAAAGTATTTTTGGACGTTAACGCGTCAATGTTGTGGTAACTGCGAATGTTTTCTTTCGTTCGTCCATTTTCTGTTCCAGTTCATCCGATCCACGGCCGCGTGGTCTGAACCAAAGTTCCTTGTTCTATTTTGTTCCGTCCTCGTGTCAGTTTATATTTACGTCGCTTGCAGATTAGGTTATGTGATACTGAACGTGAACAGTGAAAATGTCTTGCATGGTTTTCGAAACGTGGATATATTTCTTCATTACTGAACAAACTGTGGTGATGTTTATAAGGCAAGAATAAACATAGCAATCTTTTATGTATATAAAAACAATGTGTGTCGTGAATTATCGACAGATTGTTTGGTGATTTCTAAAATATAATTTTTCCAAAACGAAGTACAAAATAATCCAGGAGGACTTTACAGTAAGTTTAATCACTCATCTTGTTGACAACTTTTTTTCTGCATGTAGTACCAAATTTTCGTTACGTTAATACCGGAATATTTGAATACAATCGTTAGTCATGACTTGACAATTACTATTAAATTTTAAAATATACAGTAATTACACATGATGTCAATATTTTTATCAAGTTTTTGTGTAATTTTTGTTTCCCTATGTCGATAACACATACAAAATTTTCACGCAATATTGTTTTAATATATACGGCGTTGTTGTTTCCTATGATGCCGACTGTACACACTTTTGTCGGTTGGAAATAGTACGTCGGCGCGATGCACAAATTGAGCCAATTAGAAGCTAACAAAGTGCAATGATATTACTTTATTTGTTTACTTCAGAACTACACTTAGAGTGAACGGAGAAAAGCTCTGCTTACCGTCTCACTCGGCTATCTGTGTGCGCGCCTGATGTCACTCACCAAAGCACAATAACCAGGTAGGTCTTGCACTGTAGATCTTACAGTTCGTAAAAAAGTTCGTAAAAAATTCAGGTAGACAATCATTCTTGCCTGGACACGGCACGTACCCCCATGCGCGATTAAAAATAGTTCTGTCTACCATCTTACACGGCTATCCATGCGCGCGCCTGATGTCACTCACCAAAGCACAATAACCAGGTAGGTCTTGTGCTGCATGTGACAAGTAGGCCTGACTGTGGAATAGTTACGTATCGCCAGATTTTGTCCGTTAAAATACGAAGTCCGCTGAATGGAGGTCCGATAAAACTAGGGTTTACTGTACTGCTAAGATATTAGATTCAAGGGCATCTTTAATGGTATATCATTCATATTATAATATTTTATTATCCTTTCACATTGTGTTTTGGGGTAATTCTATGGAAAACATAAAAGTACTTAAAGTTCAAAAAGGGCTATAACAGCAATAGCCAATATAAAACATTCTTGTCGTGATTTGTTTACAAATACTAAATTTTGACATTATCATGTCAATACATTTTTTCTGTCTTTTTTTTTTTTATCAGATAACCCAGATTTATTTTTAAAAAATTCTGAGGTTCGTAAATATAATATTCAATAATCTAAATATGTGCATAAACTTAAGTCAAAGGAATTTTTGATCACTAATTCCTTTCATACAATTAATGAATACTAAGAATATAAATAATCTGTATGTATTTTACTTATGTATATTTTATTGTCGATTTAATTTTAATCTTGACTTATTCTATAAACTTCTGACTTAAAAGAATGTATAATGATAAATAAATAAATAAAAAAATTAAACAAACTGTAATACATGATTAAATTAATATCAGAATAAGAACAAATGTAGCAGCCCAAAATATTGATTATATAAATTAATCGTGAAAACCAAATATCTCAATAGCAACAGAATTGCATGGTCACAAATATAATTTATGTATTTACCAGAAGAGTACCAAATTCAATAAATATTATTTAAAAGAATGAAAATAAAAAACCATTGCAAAAGTATTTAAACACTTTCATGTATAAAAGGGAGAATTTTTAAAAATAATTTTATGTTAAACTGAATATTAAATCTGAAGAATGTCAAAACAGGCCTAAAATAACTTGCAAAAAGGATACATGATTCACAAAATATTATTAATGAAAATGGAATAAACAACAAATGTAAACACTTGGATAAATATATCAGAAAATGGGCAGACAGCAATGTGCAGACATATCAAAATAATATGGAAGATATTATTTAATATTAAACGTGAATTAGGATTCTGTTAAATAAATAAAAACAGTGGAGCAAAATGTAAACAAACAAGAATTAGTAATATTTTTGGAACAGGTAGTACGTCGCCACCAGACCATAGAAGGAACAAACACATCGCATTTGCATGTGACACCATCTTGAGAAGCATGTATGTAAACACAACATACCTTCATGAATGTTAAAAAGGTACATCAAACCACGGAAAATTAAACTCGATTTACAAACAATTTACCAAAACCAAATTCACTAGCAGCACGGTCATTAAATATGTGAAGCACAGAAAATATACTGCCTATCTGCAAAATGTAGGCTAATACCCCACAATGCAAATCATGAAATAATTATAAATATAACTGCAAAAATATTTATACAGAGAAAAAAAAAAATTTGTCACAAAATAATATTATAAAGACCTTTTTGGTAGATTATTTAAATGTTTCAAACCAAACTACAAATATAAATCATAACAACGCCAAAAATTCATGTTCAAATGCTACCAACTAGTTTAGCATATTGTGGAAAATTGAAACCAAAGCTCTGCGACCAGTTTGTGCCGGTGTGCTTCATTTGGGAAAAAATTAATAAAAACAGAAGCAATAAAATATACCAAAGTATTTAGAATCGCCGAATTTCCTACTCAAAACAGCCACGCATAATAGCAACAAAGTGGCAAAATAAAGAAATGAACACGACAATAAAACATACAAATAGGAGTGACAAAAAGAAAAAAAAACACTTTAGGACTAGGCCTTAAGCACACAGCACCAAATAATTAAAAAATAAATAAAAATGTAAGATGACAGAAAATAGAAATAAAATTGATTAAATGACCTCGAAGGTAGTGTATTCATTTGTGTCCTACGTACTAATGAAATAGCAGGCAAGTAAATACGGTACAGTAAAATGAAAGTTCAGTAGGAAATTTTCTGGTATGAAAAATTTCTTATTAAAGCACTAAGTTTTTCTATTATCATAAGCATGAGGGAAAACTGTCTGGCGTTTTTTGTCTGTTAAGTTTTAAAATTGGAAGAAGCCCATGAATTGCAAGGTCGGCATCAGTAGCCATATTGAATTATTTTATTTTTCGCTTTTATGAAATTCTGAGAAGAAAAATGTAAAATTTGTTACTATAATATCAATTCTATTTCCCTCGTGCTACAATAAAAGCATATCAGTTGAACTTTTAACGTATATTTAAGCCGCAATCCGTCGAGCAAATTAAGAATATAAAAAAATTTTCTAGATTGATTGTGGCTTAAATGTATGTTAAAAGTTTAACTACGATGCTTTTATTGTAGCATAAGGTAAATAGAAATGATATTATAATAGCAAGTTTCACATTTTTCTTTTCAGAATTTCATAAAAGCGAAAAATAAAATAATTCAATACGGCGACTGATGCCGAGCCATAAGGTGGACAATTGGATGGACTATTTTGCATCTTCAAAGCCTAGAAGTACAGAAGTGGTAATGGAAAACATGGCATACAAATCAAGTCTTATTGCAGTCTCTAGGCACAAGTCACTGAATTGGTGATTTCTCGCTGATACTCTATGTCACTTTCAGTGGAGACTCTACCCATTTATACTGTAAAATTAATGATAAACGTATACTGTACAAACCTTTACTTTGTTAAAGATTCTGCAGTCCATACCAAAAAATTATAACACCCATTTACAACATTTACACCAGAAGAACGTAAGCATTTACTTAAAGACTTGAAATGGTTACGGAAATATGAACTGTTCATTTAAAGCCATTCCTAAGCAAAAATCACTCACTTTAAGTTGAGCAGTTTTCAACTAAACGTCTATCATAAGGAGCTCTGCACACAGCTTGGCAGCCTGCGTAGGCAGATACTTTGGGGACCTGAACTGAAATAGTTTTAAAAAATGCACCATAATGAATCAGTACATGGCCAGCAACAGTTAAGCATGAGAAACATTGCCAGTGTGGAGAACATCAGAAGCAACAAGAGGCATCATAACCTCTACAAGAATTGTAGACTGCATGCAGGGTAATTTGCAAGTTGCATAGTAGAAGATTGACATATTAAAATCCTCCACAAATTATCTGGCATGTTCGGGGGACAATGCATGCAGAATATTTGAATTTGCCGGATAACTGTAGGAAAAAATAAACCAAGCATAATAATTTTTATAAATACAGTAAATGTACCAAAAATAGTGTAATACTATACTTTCAGTTCAAGAGCTATTCAACATGTATTAACATACAGCGAAAAACAGTTTCAATACACATAAAATCATCAATGTAACTACTTACTATGTACTAATAAGACACGGGCGGTAACTGTGAGTTATCTGTGCGACCGTCAGCTGCTCTCCCTCCCCTTCCCAGCGCACGTAACTGTCTCATTCTTGGGAGGTTGCTCGGCGCTCGCTGACTCAAGGACCAGGTGTAATTGGCAGTGCATAGCAACAGCAGTTTCCTTGTTTACGTCACTTATTTGTATTTATTACGATGTTAAGTTATTACCACTAACTGTTCACCTCTAATAATGTATGATTTATAAGTAACGTATACTACATTTGAAATATTTACACAGCAATAGGTACATACGTAACATGCAAACAAAGTCAGCATTCTGAGTTTACTAAAGTTTGCCAATAGCTCATGTTTATTTATCGACCTAACCACTGTCACTTATATCGTACAAGTCACTCGTGCCGGGAGTTGTCATGCTGCTCAAGCTCGGTGTTCCCATAGCGCTCGTGCCAGATGTTGCATCACTTGCTTCAGTGCACGTACTACTAGATACATGTAATTTTGTAAACATATCCATCAAACATTGTTGTTGTAAGTGTTTTGGTCTCTCGTTTACTAACTGCTTCTAAATCATTTACAAGCACATGATTTACTGCTCAGAGAAATAGCTTTGCTACTACAGACCAGTTATTAAGTGCTTTACATGATAAAGACACTCATCTTGCACGATTTTCGTAGCTGGTTTTTCGACGTCATCACTGACACTGTCACCAACATCTTCTTTGTTTGTTATGTCTGTGATAGATTCAATTATTTCCTGGTCAGTGAAGTGATGAACAAAGGGGATGTCAACGTCAACTTGAATCAATCCTCAACATTTACATCACATAGGCCTAATACATAAACTTCAGGGCTAGTAATATTTTTGCCATACCGTTACAATGTGCTCACTGTTGTTGATTCAAAGCCTTTGAAGTCATCAATTTCACTTTCTTCGTCATTGGTCACGTCTGCAAATGCTGATGTTGGCCACAGTTTATGACACTCCTTATGCAAAACTAAGTTGGGTATGCTGTCCCAAGCTCTAGAAAGTGCCCAAATCACATCACACAGATTATATTCTTTCCTTAACTCAGCTACAGTTTTTCAGTGATTTAAACTTAACAAGAAAAATTGTATAAACTCCTTATGATACAGACATTTCAATGATTGTAAGATACCTTGACATTGCGGCTGAATTAGTGCAGAATAAGTTGGTGGTAGGAATATAACAGAGACATTTTCTGTGTCAAGTTTCTCAGCTGGAGGATGTGCTGACCAATTGTCAAGGAGAAGTACAATTTTTAATTTAGGTTGCAAACCAATGTCATTGCAGTGTTTGTGGGACTGTCTGATAAAACTATTGAATCATTCACTTATTAAGACAGACATACTCCAGGCTTTTTTGCTTTCTTTGTACCCAAATGGCATGACCTTAACATCCTTATGTGCTCTTAGACGAACACTTATACCAATGACTAATAACTTCACAATGTGCGTTCAGGCCGCATTGGAACACCATAGTAAAGTAAGACTATCATTATTATCTTTCACTTCACCGTGTGGTTTATCGCCTGTACACAGACTAGATCGACGCATGCAGTGCCAAAACAATGCAATTTTGTCTGCATTATACATTTGTTCAGGTGAGAGATTTTCATTTGAAACTAAAATCTCAAATGCACTAACGAAATTTTCCGCAGCTTCTACATTGGCAGAAAGCTTTTCCCCCTTCAGCTTGTAAGCTGAAATGCCATGACGTTGTTGGAACCTGTACTACCATCCTTCAGAATAGTCACACTTAAATGGCAGGTTGAGTTCATTGTGAAACAATTTAGCTTGTTCAATTAACAGTGAACCGGATATGCTGACACCTTCACTAAGACGTTGCCAGAACCACTCTATAAATACACTGTCTAATTCCACACTTTAACTTAACTGAGTTGTTTTACGATTTTCCACAAATTTATTTGACTGGCTATCATCGTAAAACTTGCAGAGCTCTTTTTTGTTTTTTTATGTCATATATGCTAAAACTGCCTATGCCATAACACAAACACAGTGATTTCACAGAGTCTCCACTGTTGAGTTTTTTTTAAATGTCAACTTTATCTTTGATAGATAACACCATCTTTTTCTGTTTTACACTAGAATCAAAACTCACATTTGTCATTTTAGTAGTCATCGTGCAACACAAAAATACAACTCAAATTTACATACGCGTGTGAGCAAGGTACACAGTTACTTCATCGCCCTATATCTGACTTTCCAACAGAGTGTTACATTACGTGAGAGACATGCATGTCTTAGCGCACAGCTATTTACCTGAACACTGTTATTTACCCACTCATTTAGGGAAGGAACGGTGTGTGCCAAATGGTGTAATGCCTAATGGCATTGTGCTTAACAGTGCAACGCCTAATGCATACCTGCCAACTTTTCAAAATGACCATCAGAGAAACTTTTCCAGAATGTCACATTTATGCATAAACTGCACGCTGCGGTACACATAATAACACATAATATTTTAACGTTTATTTGTATTTAAAGTAGGTCTAGTTATCAAGATCTAAATATGTAAAACCATTTATTTGCCAAGTTATACTTTAAACAATATCTTGTTCACTTAATACTTTGAAAATCCATCATAATTTTATAATAAATGTACACTTGCATCTTTAAACAATGTGTAAGTACAATTACAAACATAAATAGTATCACAAAGTTTAATATAAATCTCAACTAGTTTTGTTTATTTCATGTGGCATGAAATGGCCTAATACCAAACTGGATTGTGATTAGAGTTATGAAACTCTGCAAGGCAATATTCAACTCTAATTACAGGGCCTTCAAAGCCTGCTTACGAAAATTCATGTTTAATTCTGTGATTTCCACGTAGGCCTGAAACTTCAAATAGTAGTTACAGTAAGGTGCTTCATACCATCTTCCATATATTACTAATAAACGCAGCAAAAAAATTCCGCTAGTAGAAGTTATGAACAGTTTGTTTACATCATATAAAAATATTATTATTGTACATATGCTTCACAATAAGAGAAAATAATTTTCCCTTCAAGTTCGCGATGGTATAAACACGCGCGCAATGCATATTTCCAACATCAAAATTTCGTCACATCACAAGGTAGTGATACGTCATATTCATTTCAACAGCGGAAAAATATTTTTAGTTTGAAAGTTAAAAATTCAGCTTCCAAGAACATAAAAAAGCCCCGACTTGGATAAATAACACTCTTGTCGCCTAAAAACAACAACACACACGTCACCATCTTGTAACAGGCCATACAAGAAAACCACAGATTGGCTGTTAGCTGTAAAATACGCCAATAAGAAACCGGGAACAAAATACATACCAAATTTTGTTTTTGGTTCCTGTGTTCACTGTGACCAACTGCTGAATCCATAGAAAATGATTTTACGAACGTTTATGCACAATAGCAGAGAGAAACAACATTGTAAAACACATTTCGTGTTGGTACGCTTGCGCAAAACATATTTGTCCGCTATTTAATTGTAAATAATGACAGAAATGTACAAAATTTACACGTAAAATTGTCGAACGTCCCGAAATTCGTAAATTTTTCTTGTCCTCCGTACAACCGTAAAACTTATGTACTTTCCGTACATTTTACAGAAAATCCGTAAAAGTTGGCAGGTATGCTAATGGCATAATAACTGACAGCACAGTGCCTAAAAGCATAGTACCTAATGGCGCAATGCCTAACGACATAGTGTCTAACTGCGCAATGCCTAAAATTTGATTTCCTGACTGGTATGTTATATTTACCGACTAATTACACAATTTTTAAAGTAATGTCTTGTTACAGTTCAATATCTCTTGTTACAATAGTTTCTGTAACAGAGGTTAATAGTGGTAAGTTTTCAGACTGCTGGCAAGCTATAAGTTATTACATGATATGTCACTAGTAGCATGTCTGTGATAAGTGTAAATGCTGTCGGTCTCTACGTGTTTCATTCGACTGAGACAGTTCGCGCAGGGAGGCTGTACTTAATTTTTCCTTGGCGTATTGATCAGCCAGTAAAGCCCAGCAGGTGAGGTATGGTAAAAATTATAAAAACAGTCATCAGTTCAAGATAGTAAACTGTTCCCCTCTCCTTATAAGTAAAAGCTGATGCACAGTCATAATTATTTCTGCAAACTTGCCCACCTGTTATATTAGTTTGCTAGATAATGTTAGAAAGAAAAATTTCTCAAGCTGACCGCTGCTCACGTAAGCTCTTTTAAATGTACAAGCCTTTGTCTAACCACACAAATAAAATTTTTGTCTACAGAATGAAAACAAGTGCCTTACCTAAATAACTTGCTGATTTCAAAATGGAACCATCGCTATGCATTTATCTTACTTCTTATCAAACTTGCTACATTACTAGTGTGTCAGTTACACCAGTTCTAGCAACTACTAATAAATGTTACTGGGCATACTTTTCCGCCAGCACACACTTAGGCCTACCTAAAGATTTTTAGACCAATTTGTTTCAATGTCTTATGTGCACACCTGCAGCTCTGATTCGAGGTTATTGGCAGCGTGTCTTTGTGATTTAACTGCGCCAATCAGAATGAGGTTATTGTGACATAGCACCATCTGTTATTAGCGGGTAGAGCCCAAAGACACTGAGGGTTAACAGAGATGTAGGCATACATGTAAGGCATTTAAACAACATTGTGGAAGAATCTTTTCGCGAAAATCAGGGGTCCCTGACTATACCCATCACTTAAGATGGTGATTTTTGGTATGTAACTTGTTTTAAAAAACCCATACATAATATTACTACTCTTAATTATTTACATTTTACCGGTACAGTTTGATGTTGGCACAACAGCAATGGCTTACGCTCAACAAGAAAGACGTACACCTTGTCTAGTGTCGCCAGTCTGCCTCCACCACTTCTTTTTTTTTTTTTTTTTCGTTTGTCCCAGACAGGTCAAAATAATGTTGGGTTTTTTTTCTAGATGGGTGACCTAGAAGTTTGATGTAGTAACAGCGGAGTCAATGTAGCAACATCATACGAATTATAGGCCTATTGGCATTGTTTTCTCTACTTCTGCTAAAGAGACATCATGCGACTCCTGCTAGTATTATACATGTGTTTCACTATACTGACACCAGGCGCTTTCCTCATCATTCTAGGCCGTTTGCTGCACGAGGAGAAGTTGGTAATATTAGTTCCTGCTCATTTTGAATTACCCCAACAATGCTATAGCTCATTTACCTCCCTTATGCCACTGTTAGATGAGTTTCACTTAACTCCAAATGTTTCTGTGTATCCTAAAGAGGCTGACAACCAATCAACATATCTACAAAATTATGAACTGAATGGAGCTGAAAGTGAATATAGCAAAGCTATTATTACTTCCATCAATTATCAAATGCAGCCACAAAAACAACAAGATGCATTAGAGTCTACTGTTAATAGAAGACAAAACTAAGGGCAGGAAAAAAAAAAGAGTACAAATATCAAGATTGTCAACAATGAAAAAAATTATCAAAAACATTATGTACACTAATCAACGTGGTAAACCCCATTAAGAGAGAGAATTTTGCCAGTATTTCTGCAAATGTAAATGTCTTGAAAAAAGTAGGTTAAGAAGCATTAAATGAAGAGATTAAGAAATTTTACAGTGTTGACTCACATGATGCACAATGTGCATTAATTTGTGCTATGGTATATGAAGTTAAAATAAAAAAGGAAAGAGTAAAGAACTCAATAATAAAGACAAGCAGGGTTTACCAAATTTGTGGTACTGTGGTTTGCATAGCTTTCTTTCTGCAATCATTCATAATTTTAAGTTGTAAGGTCAACACAGCTTTAAATGCAATAAAAAGACCAGGGCCCTGTTTCATAAAACACTTATAATACAGGGCCTGCATTACAGGGATTGTAAAATAAAAATTAAAACCCTATAAAATATTGTTTCATAAAGATTATTTTACACTTCTAAAACTACCTGTAAAATAGCACCTGTATTGCAGGGAAATGTGTTTTGAGAGTCCAATCATGCAACTAGTGACAAGTATGTTTTCAAGGTTATGTGTACTTATTTGTTTATTTGTGTAGTTTGTTGTACTATTGACAATTGAAAACAAAATAACAATATTATTCTTCCCAGTAACTTATTTACTTTTATTCTTAAGAAACTATTTCAAAAAACATTTTTCTTTAACAACCATAGTAAAACATCTCTTTCCTTGTTTCATGTTCAATACACAGATTACACATGACAAATTTAATACTTATATTGTTCATTTTTACAGAAACAAAAAAAAAAGTGTAGTAGTCCAGACATAGAATATTACAAAACAGCAAGAGCTTCTAAAAAAAAGGAAACTTGAACTGGAAGTTCGAAGACTCGAAATTGAAGTTTGGGACAGAGAGAATGCTCTTGGGATCAGACATTCACATTTAACAACTCATATTGAATGCACAGTTGAACCAACAACTACTACCAACCATAATATTCAACAAGTCGTTTATGTGCAGGAAGGCTTCACTGTTGACGACAATGGGCAAATTGTTGTAAATTGCAATACAGAGGAGAGTGTACAAAGGAAAACTAGTGATATGAATTTGTCTGTTTAACCTTTTTGCTGAGTTTTTCAGTTCACCAAATCCTATTAATAATAGTGAGTTACATAGTCATTTGTTGTAATTACAATCGTATTAAGTCAAATAGAGATAGCTAAGGTGTAAAAAAATTTTCTCCACAAAATGTTGTACAAAAAAGATATTTGTTAGTATTAAAATACTGTATTAAAATATGTTTTTAATTTTCATAGTGTCTGTAAAAATAGTTCAATTTTTCTTGTCCTGGCTCATCAATACTATCATCAACTACATCATTTGGCTGCCCTTCAGCACCGTCTACCACGTCATTTACATTTAGCACTTCATTTTCCACTTCCATGTCTTCAATTCCTAACTTTGATAGGTTGCAAAGTGCAACACAGCATTTCACAACTTTGCAGATAAAAATAGGTTGGAGTCAAAGGTAATTGAGGCAGGGGAATTTCTCTTTCAGAATGCCTATTGCGCATTCTATCACACGGCGTGTTTTTTTGTGTGCTCTCGCAAATATGCCCTGTTCTGGTCTATCATCATTTTGCACAATTGGTGGAATTAACCATGATTTTAAGGGGTATATCGAGTCTACCAAAATTACGCTTCCAAGAAAAGGCCTCCATCCTTCTTCCAATCTACGAAATAAGCCACTATTACGCAACACGTGTGCATCACAAGCACTTCCTGGCCAGTCAGCATACACATAAAAAAATTGTAAGTTTGCGGCACTGACAAGCATGACATTGATGGAATGATTTCCATGACGGTCTACAAATGCTGGTTCAAAGTCATGTGGAGCATCCATTTTAATTAGGGTACCATCAACTGCTCCACAGACAAGTGGCATACCTGCAAGAATGCTGAAGTCATTAACTATAGCTCCTACATCATTTGGCCAACAGACCAGCTCTTCTATCAATGTTGCTTCCACAGCATTCACAACTCTGTGAACTACTCTACTGACAGTAGCCTTTGAAACCCCATGCATGTCACTTATACTGTGATATTGTGCCCCAGTTCCTAACCAATGCAGTGCTATTTGTAACTGTTGATGAGGCAACAGTGCTTGGTTTCTTTGTGTTGGCTGTTCCAGATGAGGAAGAATTTGTTCCAGAATGTAAGAAAATTGTTGGAAATTTAGTCTGAAACGTTCATTAAATTCATATCTTTCTTGAATAACATTGTAAGCAATTCTATTTTTGAAATACCTAGGTCTCCTTATAATCATTACTTCTTCATCACTAATTTCTTCATCCATTTTGTCCACATAAAATGTATCTACAATCTGTTAATTACCTTCTTTACAGTTCAACTAACACTTTTAATAATTTTAGGGTGGGCTCAACACTTAAACAATCTTAACTAATATATTTGTCTAGCAATACAGGCTTCTCCTCTTTATGAAACAGTTAAGTGAAAAATCCCTGTATTGTATACTAGTAATACAAGTAAAATGCCTGTAAATTATATTAAACTTATATTTTTTATGAAACAAAATCCTTGTAAAATTCTTCCTGTATTACAGGTAAAATGCCTGTAAATTATTTTATACTTATATTTTTTTATGAAACAACTTCCTATAATATTTACCTGTATTACAAGTTATTTATTTGTAATACAGGACTTATAAGTTTTATGAAACAGGGCCCAGAAGGTGTCCAGAGGTTTGCAAGGCGTCATATTAGAACTTACAAAAACTGTGTTCAGGAAATCAAGTGCAAGTTGCACTAGAGGAGAAATGATACAGAGCGAGACTTTCTAAATCCTGATACCAAGCTCAGTAAAAGGTATGATCTGTAAATGTCAGAAGTGAACAACCCAGTGTCATAATCTGTACAGAAACATATTATTTGGACTAAACATTATTTACAATGAAAAAAACTAAAAAAAGGATATGTGCAACACATGTTATCACATGAAGTGCAGATAAAAACTGTAACAAAGCAATTAAACTTGTTAGTTAAAAAGAAGAATAGATGTCTAATTTAAAGAAGTAGAAAGTTCCCAAGAGGCAAGGAAGAGGGATGTGACAGCAGCAGTACATAACCCAAACCTCGAAAATGTATGCTTCTGTTTGGAAAAAAATGCTTCCATTATCAACTATACCTACAATAATTGTCTTTAACAAGAGATGGCAATGGGTTTATAATTTAGGCATACCTAGAGGAAAAAACTAGGTGCACTGTTACATCTGGGTTGAAGGGAAAGCTGGTTGCGAAGCACATAAAGCAGGCAGCTTCCTCAAAAAACACATCTACGAGCTAATTGGGCCCGTTAAAAAATTAATATTATGGTAGGATATAAGAGAGGGGACAAACAGGAACATTAAAATTGTTCTAAAAATTAAAAACAGTTCTTCAACAGCACTAAACACTGAAGAATGTAACTAAAAAATATTTAATGTCTAGCCACAGCTTCCTACCCAACAACAGTGACTTTGAGGACAAAGAGTGTGCTCTTAAACTCCAACAAAGGCTTTACAATCCAGGTGACAACGTGTAGTGCGGAAAGTTAAATCTGAACCTTGTACGTTATGGCTGTGCACATTTTGGCCCTCCCCTTTCCAACCCTCCAGCACTCAGACTGGATTGTACGATCACGCCAACACCTCCTCTCAAAACCAAGGTGACAGAACATCAACCTGATTTACATGAACGTGATATTGATATAATGCAGAAACTGCATAATGTAGTAGTAGTAGCTAGAAAACATTCTGTCATACACCCAGTTCAAATCAGTCAAACACATTAACTCATATTGTACAACCATACAAAGACTTTTCACAACAGCAGCATGCTAATTGCAGGCACGCAGACAGTTTTCTGAGGGCCTGGGACAGGTAATTGTTCGGGACCTCTAATGTCTTTTGCAGCTGTAACTTAAACAATATAATGTTTTTCTCAGACTCTAGGGCAAGGTGCTAAGGGCATTTGATTTTTTCGCCCTCTCCACCCCCCCACCCACATTTTGCAGTGTTCCTGGATAACAGTCATGTCACTCACTGTTTTCGACAGTTGGACGTCTCCGTGAAAACATCTAAAACCAAAGGACTGTGTAAAAATCACCCTTCTTTGTAGATTCAAAAAAGGCATTCATTTGATGGAAGCTTACATATGATAGACACTTTCATAAAAGCTATGGCTGTGTTTGATTTGGCTGACAGGGCCTTTACCAGGCCGATTTTCTACTTTACTAGTACACCTTGCAACGAAATCCTAGTCTTTTAGCAGTTTTCTCAAAAGTTCTTTAAAGCAGTTCACAACCCTGCCATCCTGCAAAGCTTTGTTTAATTTATTTAAAGTGGAAACTATTTCTCTGATAACTTAAAACTAGCACATTTTCCCTCTCACTGCACTAGATGTAAAATCATCGTTTTCAATACTTGTTTCTGCATTCTAATGTTTTGCCAGTAGCTCAGAGCTGTGCCACGAAGGGGGTCGACTGACCCACCTCCTTAAGTAAACCTGAGGGGGTGAAATCCTTTCTACTGTTAATTTAGACATAACCATCACAGCACTTATTGCTTCTAAAACATTATATCATAAACCATACATCAACTTCTAGAGAGTGTGTGAGGGCAGCCGGCAGTTGTTCTGACTAGCTCCGGTGCTTCTCCCCAACCCGGAGACGTAGCTGGGTCTTGTGATCTTCGTTGCACCTCTCAGTGGGATTCGAACGTGGGTGGTAGATAGCAGTTTTCCAGTGACTCACTCCCCAGTTAGAACACGCCATTTCCGGCCCATAACCAGGTGCTTCAGGTAATCCCAATGGGAGAAGAACTCGGTGTTGAGGACTTTGATTATTGCAGGTGTTCGTGCGCTGGAAATGGCGTAGGCCTTCGTCCAGTGGGAGAACAGGTCTGTCACTACCAGTAAAAACCTCTTGCTATTAGTGGTTCTGGGGTAGGGCCCCATAAGGTCAGTGCAACAGTCTCTAATGGTTCAGTGGGCACTCGTGGCTGTTGTTGTTTAACACCATCAGTCCGGCGCGACTTGATGCAGTGGCACGCTACACATTTCCTGACGTACTCCTACATGTCTTGCGCTATTCCTGGCTAGTAGAAGACAGCGCGGATATTCCTCAGAGTCTGCTGGGCACCTGGGTGACCTGCTAGGGTTCCGTAGTGGGCGTAGTGCAGGACATCAGCACGTACGCTGTCTGGAACATACAGAGTTCACTGGTCACGAGCTTTTGGCAAGCAAGACTCTACACGGCCAACAACCACTCTCCATCGCTCAAGCACCCCGACACTGCAGCGCTCTCGGTACTTCTGGGCGACTGGACATTGCGCCTGTGCGCGGGCCACTCTGTCATAGAGATGCTATAAAGGTTGGTCACTGCTAACCTCAATCTGGTTGAGGCTTACGGTATTCTCGTCGGTTGAATGTGTAAGAGGCAAAATTTCCTTCCATTCAGCCTCATCCACGGCGATGACATCTGGGCAGGGCGACATTGACAGAGCGTCTGGGAGTTGTTGGCCTTTCCTGGAACGTGCTCGACAGTGAAATCATTGGCCTGTAGTAGCAGGGACCACCTGGCAAGCTTGCTGCAGGCCTCCCGCATGATGTTGAGCCAGGTCAGGCACCGGTTGTCCGTGTGCAGGATGAAGCACCTGTACTCCAGGTAGGGACGGTGCCGTTTCACAGCCCAGATGACCGTTAGGCACCCTCTCTTGTTCACATTGTAGCGCCGCTCTGTCGATCCAAACTTGGCGCTAGCGTAGTCAATGACTCGCCGCCGGTCATTTTCGTCCAACTGGTACAGCACCACGCCCAAGCCTTCTTGACTAGCATCAGTTTGAAGGATGAGCGGTTTGGTGACATCATATCTGGCCAGGACAGTGAATTTGCTGAAACCTCTTTTAATTTCTTGAAAGCTTTTTCTACTTCTGTTGACCATTTGTAGGGTTTCCTTGGTGATAGTAGGGCTGTCAAGGGTGCTGTCACGATGGCGAACCCCTCCACATACTCCCGTAGACAGTTGATGAGCCCGAAGAACTTTCTCAACCGCTTCCTTATGCAGGCGTAGGATAGTCCTGGATAAGGCGGAGGTGCTCAGGGTTAGGGTGGTTGCCTTCAGCGTCAATCACATGGCCCAGGAAGATGACAGAAGTTTTTCCCAGATGGCATTTAGGTACTGAAACTGTGAGTCCGTTCACGGCTAGGTGCTCAAGAAACAGACACAGGTAGTGCAGATGTTCCTCCCAGGACTCCAACCAGACCACCATATTGTCAAGATAGGCCAGGGTGAATTCACCGATGAGGCAGTACAGAACACGCAACATCATATTCTGGAACGTGGCCAGAGCACACTTCAGTCCAAATGGCATGGCACAAAACTGGTAGAGACATCCATCGGGAGTGGTGAATGTCGTCTTGTGGCTGTCGGCGGGTCTCACGGGGACTTGCCAGCACCTGCTCTGAAGGTCAAGCATAGACACAATTTTTGCATTGCCCAAAGTAACCAGGACATCTCTGACATTGATGTATGGTGGTGCAGCTGATTTAGTGCAGGAATTCAGGGAACGAAAATCAGGCAGGCAGTGATGTGGCACACGGTCATGCAAGGAAAGCGGTTGTTTACAGTCACTCCACTGTACGCACACCAAGGAGTGAGATCACTGGTATTGTTCCATTTTAGCACAGTCAGTCAGCACAAGGGAAAGACAGTTTGAAAGTACACACACAGCAGTAGTGTACAACTCCTAACGAGTAATATTACGAGTTGAAAATCATGTGCCTTTTCTTTTTCCTAGGGTTTTATTTAAGACCACAGTATTACTTCTGCCAATACTGTTTGTTCACTGATAAAATGTTATCTAAACATAAGAATAAATGCTCAAACCATACAGTAGAAAACAAAAGAATTTGCTTGGGAAAGCCGGAGAAATTGATACAGTGCATTTAGACTAAATTTTACTCAAAGCTAGACATTCAAAAAATCAAGACGAAACCTTCACAGACATGTTAGATGACATCTTCTGAACATCCCCTAAAAAGTTCCAAAAAATCCTGCGTAGGGTTTTTCGCCATTTTGAAAAATGAAGCGGCCATGTTAGATGTTTGTCGGCTGTTGGAATAAATTACATATCACACAAACCATTTAACATAGACACTGACAGTCAAGATAGATTTTTTTTCCATAACAAGAACATACACTGCTTTGACTAAAAAGTCAATTAACAAACATAATTAGCCAGAACTATAGCATTAACGACATGAAATAATTTGGCCAACAGAATTTTAATAGACGCTTGTAGCGGTACATAACAGCCAAATGCAGAAGCAATGTGCACCTGACAACCTGTCAGTGCAAGGCTGCACGGTGGGCCGCTGTACATCCCTGACCGGCAGGACGACCGCTAGCAGTGTGCTACCCACAGACACATTCGATTGTCCAGGCCGGTCAAGGGCCAGCCAGCCCTGCAACCAGGAAAAGGCAGCCTCTCCTGGTACGCCTTACAAACTAGGTACCTTCGTTCAGCCAGTGCGATCTTATGTATGTATAGATGTATATTTTGTAAATACATAGCTTGTGTCAGACAAACGTGGTGTTCTCGCTATGCCTTATGCCCACGTTAAAGTAGTGATTCCGACGTGATCATGCAACATGTACAATAAGCCACACGGGCCAGGAGACCATTACGTCTCTATTGCACACTTGAGTAGTGGGACCATGAGCATTCTGATTCATGCCAGGCCTTTGTGGCATGCTTCCGCGATTCATAGCGATACAAGTAGTACGAACTGCCAAGTTATGAAACACCCGGTCATCCGTGTCAGACTCCCGCATGTAACGTCTACATTCGTAGTGATGTGGCCCTGCCGATATTTGGACCCTTCTGTAGACATGACCGACACATCACCACCTACTGTATCCATCGATCATGTAGCAGTGCAGATTCCGACATTTTGAGCCCTTTTATTCATTGGAATAAATTGACATTGCAAAGAAATGCAAGAAGTTGTCACCATAACAGGGTGGCTACAAACTGTCGGGAATATAATTCCCTGACTTTTCCCACCCAAATTGAAAATTTTCCCCGACCTAATAATTTTTTTTAACGCAAATTTTTATGCTTTTTAAAAGAAATCATTTTTTCTTTGTCCAATTCAATGCACTTTGCATATAAAAATAGTTTAAATGTACTACTAATATAACATTTGTGATATTTCTAAACCATTCTTGCAATGGGGCCAGTTAAATATCAAATAAATATTACGGATATGTGCCATTGCAGCAAACTATGAATCAAAGAAAACCAGACAATACATGCAGACAAACAGAAAAGTAAACAACAGAAAACATCCTTTTGCTTGTCTGCATGTCTTGTCTGGTTTTGTGTGACAAACCATTTGCTGCAATTATGTATGTCCAAAATACTTCTACGACTTGTAATATTTGCATGAAAATACATGCCTCAGAAAACACTGATTGCATAGTAAACACACTAACAACATATTTTGTGAGCTCTATTTTTGCAAGTTTAATAAGTATGCCTATAATAATATAAAAATTATAACCAAAAGTTACAACTCTTAAGTACATTTTGAAAGTAAGAAATTTACAGTAATACCTAACTTATGGCTTCTCACAATCGACAAATTAAAAGGCCTACTACATGAATAAAATATTTGGGTAATAATGTCTTACCTCAGGAAACACAGATTTATTACATAGTTTACACAATATAAGCAATATACTTTGCGTACTCTAATCCTGCATGTTGAAATAAAATAATTTAATCAAAATTACAACAGACAGTTGCAATTAAAGTAATTCATTTAAATTGATGTCAAAAATTCAGAGCAATACAATTGTTACATTGGGAAATTAAACTTACAATTTAATGTAGCACACAATTAAATTATAAGTGGAGAAAATTCTTATCCCATAATAAACATATTTCATGATTACATACTGCCTACAATAAAAAAACCCAGTACTATACAACAAGATTACACAAAAAAAAAATTCCTTGGAAAATGTAATTTTATGAGTATTGTAAAGGTACTGACTGAGAGATCCCGTGAAGTGTGCTTGTGGCTGTGCCCATAAAAAGCAGTACTTTAGTCAGTTTATTTTAACTCTACAACCTCCCAGCTCCCCCCTCCAAATAGGTTTCTCTTCCATCTCCAGTCATGTTAAGTTTTTCCCCCTTGATAACTCACCCGGCTTATCCACAAGCAAGCACACTCGTTGCACTAAAAATAGAATTCCGCCCCCCCTTTCTACTTTCCCTTCTTTCCAATAGGCGACTGTGTATTACAAATTAAAGTTGATGAAAACAATAATAAAGAAAGAAAACAGGGATGCAAGTTAGCTTTCTCATGTTACAAAATATAGCTGTGTCATTTTACAGCCGATAGCTGCTTTTCACACAAACAGAGTATAGTACAAGTAAAAAAAAATCATACATGCTATCAGCCTTCTGTATCAGAAGGAACATCCGGGGAGGAGGGGCTATGAGAGAAACGAGAGACGAGCACGTAAAAATAAGCAGAAGCCGTCACGTTATCAGCCTTCCGCATCAGCAGGAAGCGTCGAGCAGTAAACAACTTAATAGATTACTGATTACAGATTAAAAGTGGCGACTATGATGCAGTGAGCTCAACTATTTATGGCTTTCTTCCCCGAGATGATGGTACAGTGATGTCCGATGAAAGGCACCAGACGTGTCTTCACGCTTGCCAGTCCGCGATACTCCATTCATGTAAGCCTCATTTCACCTAATTTTAACTATTGCTTTTCGATTTCCGAAAAAGGAGATGGGGCGGGGAAATTTCCTTGACTATTCCCGGTTTTCCCACCATGTCGCCACTCTGCATTACTGAGTCTACTTTTCTCAATGTGGCTGCATATTCACCCTAAAAATTAAAACTATTCCAGTAGATCCATAACCATAAATACAAAATAATATCATAATTTATTCACATCATGTTACAGTAGAACACCCCTTATCCGTAATTCTAACAACCGGAACTCCTGTTATCCGGAACAATTTTTCCAACAATTTAAAAAATTGTTAATTCCCGGGCGCGTGAGGTTATTTTTGTGCACACCCAACTGTACTTGCTCGCCAGACATGCGCACGCTCATGCAGTGTTATCTGACGCGTCAGTTCACGCTACGCATGGCATAGCTAACGAGTTGTTTCTGTGTTGGCTCGTGACCGCAAAGTTGTGCTGTGATTTATCAAAATGTTAAGTAAACTTAAGTTACCGCCTTCTAGTGATACTACCGCTAAACGGCAAAAAAAGTTCTTACGATTCAAGAAAAAGTGGACATGTTGAAAAAACTGGATGCCGGAAGTTCTGTGAAGTCTATGTGTACGATGTACGGTGTAGGAGTTTCTACAGTTTATGACATTAAGAAGCAAAAAGACCAGCTGTACAAGTTTTACATAGAAAGTGAAACAAAAGCAGGCATGGAGATTCGTAAAACCCTTCGTACAAGTAAAAGTTGTGGACTTGATGCTGCTTTAATGAAATGGTTCCGACAAAGGAGAAGTAAAGGACTTAGCATTTCTGGGCCAATGCTTACTGAACAGGCTAAAATTTTTCACAGAGGTCTTAAACTTGATTATGAGTGTGATTTTTCATTAGGATGGCTACACAAATTTAAAACAAGACGCGGCATTTCTCTGTATACACTCAGTGGCGAGAAACTTTCGGCAGACACCGAAGCAGCTGATAAGTTTGTTACGGAATTCCTGCAGCTAGTGTCTGACGAAAAACTATCTCCCGAACAGGTGTACAATGCAGATGAAACTGTGTTGTACTGGAGATGTATGCCGAAAAACACTTTGTGTACTTCAAACGATGCACATACAGGAATGAAAGAAAATAAAGATAGGTTGACAGTGTTAGGTTGTTCAAATGCAGCTGGAACATACAAGATGAAACTTCTGGTTATCGGTAAGAGTATGCAGCCGCGAAAATTAAAGGATGTTAAAGTAATGCCTGTAGAATATACAGCAAGCAAGAAAGCCTGTATGACAAAAGATATAATCACCGAGTGGTTTAAAAGTTTTGTGAGACAGGCTAGGCAACACTGCAATAATGTAGGCTTGGACCCGAACTGCAAGATCATACTATTGTTGGATAATTGTTCCGCCCACCCACCAGCTGAGACACTGTCAAGGGATAACGTACAAGTTATTTATTTGCCGCCAAAGTGCACGTCGCTCATTCAGCCCCAAGACCAGGGAATCCTGCGCTCGCTAAAGTGCCGTTACCGATCTGAGTTTTTACGGTCATTCCTAACTGACTTAAATGATGGGAAAACTGTTGTAGAGATAATGAAAAGCTATAGTTTGAAAGACGTAGTGTGGGCTCTGGCGAGAGCTTGGAACAGCATTCCTAAATCTGCTTTGAACAATGCATGGCATAAACTGTGGCCAACAATAATTTACCGTGAAGACTGTGAAAATGAGCCTGCCG
>PNEQ01128511.1:5426-32594 GCA_003012365.1 Medauroidea extradentata
ACACCTACCGCCAATCAGCGTAAGGCGGCTACCCTGCTAGCCGGCAGCCAGGCCAATAGGAAACCTGCCGTAACATGCAGGAGCCAAACATACACGGGGCTGATATCAGCAACCTCGGGCAGCCAATAAGCGGCCAAGTTCGCCCGTATCAAACGAGCCGCCACGCCATTTCACGTCTGTATTACTATTTAGTCTGTGGGAGCGGTTTGTTATTGGCAGCTGAGCCACTTTGTACTTAATAAGAAGGCAACGGATTGTGTAATTGAATCATTGCAAGCTTGTTGTTGGTTTAATAATATTCCGGGTGTGTCTGATAAAATCAGGTACAAGAATTTCGCCGAATCATCTAGCAGCAACCTCTATTTCTCAGGCAAACACACCGACCACTATCTGTTATACGACAGCTAAACAAGTTGGGACAAGATTGGTTTCGCGAAAATTTGGGTCCTTACCAGTCACTGAAGTGGGTGTCTTTAAATACAGCCTGTCATTGAACATCAGGGTCTCTAGCCGAAAACAATCAAGAGCGAGAAACATATGGTTGGTCACTGAGGCCTCGCTTGTCTGACATGACTGTACTCCGAGCAGCAGACACGACTGTACCCGTCTCGGGGGCCACGCCCCGGGGTCAAGTCCCACACGCCCTGCGACCTCGCGTACGAGCACTGGTGATGGTTGTTGTGAGAGGGGAGGGGGTTGTCGAGGACGTAGAAGAGCAGGGTGGGGCATGACGGGGCAGTAGAAGACTTGAATGAAGCACTTGCCATGAATGAACGGCCAAGCGAGGTTTTTCGGGACCAGTCGACCTCGGAGGGGCGTCGTCACCGTGGACGCCCGGGATTTTAGGAGGAGGGGAGCGGGGACATCGTGATCTGGGGAGTGTGTCGGCCCTGCAGCATCCACGTGCCGGCCGTTGTCCCACTTCCGGTTCTAGACGACGTATTGACAACAGTCGCCATATGACTACAAGAATTGCAGCCGTGAACTTTAAATGACGGAATCAGCTACTTCTTCATTTATAAGTCATTCGAGATAAAGTGAGCACTAAATATTTAACCTTTGAATAATATCACTAGCCGTTACTATACATAATTCTACATTAGCTATAGTTGCCTTACTGCATTTATGATTGGCAACGAAATTACGCAATATAGTTCCGTGTGTTTTCTATTTAAATACAGCAATACAGAAACAAAATCAACCGAAATACAATATTGTATTTTATATAATTAATAAACTTTTTTTTACTAACTGTGTCGCAAACACCAAGTGACGTGTCCAGAGATGTCAGGTATTTCCCATCGTCAGCCGTTACAAGTGGAAAGATACGAATTGGCTGTAAATAGAACTTTAGCAGGGTTTTTTTTTTTTAGTTATCACTTTATCCCCAGTCACTTATACTTTCCTAAAGGAATTTTCGAAAAATTCATATCACTTTTTTTTTTTTTTTTTTTTTGGAATGTCAATATTAAACTTATGTTTAGAGTCAGTGATTTTTCGTGAAAAGAATAGTGCATAATTTGTTTCAATATCTTAACGTATACATCTGCAGCTCTGCTTCATGGTCAATGATTGGATGTTAAAAATGAACGACGCCTCTGTACAAACCCACGCTATCCAATAACCACGAAGCAAAGCTGCAGATGTGCACGTAAGACATTGAAAAGAAATTGTGCAAAAATATTTTCACGAAAACCAGGGGATCCTTTTTATCACCGTGGAAGTTAATTTCTTAATAGAAATCCTCACGTAAGATTTATTATTCAAGATGAAAAAAAAAACACAATTGTTCCATTCAGGTGTAATTTCTTTAACAGTGATTGAATTTTCAAAATGTGAGACTCCGTGTCAAGAAAGCAGAGCACATCCGCCTAGCAGTTCTACATTTACAAAAAAAAACACTTCAAAAATGTTGCTAATGTTTTAATATTCGACCTTCTCATTCGAAAACATAACTTTCGTAACTCTTAAAACGACTAAAAACAGTTTTTCCAGTCTGCCATACATGGGAACAAACAACCGGTTCCTAAAAACACATAAATATGGACATGAGTCTAACTTTAAACCTTACTTCTCAGTAATAAAATGATACGATCACAGCTTGAAGTCTTTTGGGAAAAATAACTGTGGTGAAGCACTGCGCTCCAGTTGAATATGTAGCGTATAGAGGTGATACTCTAGGGCCCGGTAGTTTTCGCGAAAAGATTTTTGCCCCACTTTGTTTCAGTGCCTTACGTGCACACCTGCAGCTCAACTTCATGGCTATTGACTGTGTGTTTTTGTGCAGTGTCGTTGTTCATTTGACTGTGCCAATCAGTACGCGGATAACTGTGACACATCGCACCTGTGATTTGCGGGTTTAACCTCCATACGCTGGGTGTTACGGCATCCAATCACAGACCACAAAGCAGAGATGCAGGTGCGCACGTAAGGCACTGAAACAAAGTGATGCAAAAATCTTTTCGCGAAAATTACCGTGCCCTATGCATTACATCGACCGGTCAGTGACACCGTTAGCACTTTAATGGTTTTTGTGACTCTCATTCATAATACACACACACAGCCTATGTAGGTGCATGATATTGTTACAAAGTTTAGTCGGGAAGGTGAAGATAAACAAGCTAGAGATGAAAGATAACAGAGTTTATTAGAATAGAAGATACAAGGAATAACACTAATACAGAAATAGAGGCGAGTCGAAGGGTTAGGGTAAGGCGAGACAGGAGATAGGTAAAGGATCGCTCTCCTTCCCTAAACCAATAGGAGACTCACCGCTCGTACCGCCGTTGGAGCTAGTTCTCTAGTCAAAGGGTCGCATCCAGATTCGAACCCAGAGTCCCTAGGTGCGGTCGCCGCCGGAGCAGAAGACTCACTCGCCAACTCTCTTCTCCAACTCCCCCCGGTAGCTAGCTCGAAGTCTATACCATTCTTCGCACCCCCATCAGGACGTCAAAATCCTCCCCTCTGATTGGCTTCAAGCTATGCCCAGAGGCGGAGCAATCCAGGCAGAATCCAGGAGTTTGCAAGGTGTTGGATAAGTGTTAAGACCCACTTAACTCTTCAAGTCATCGGATTCCTGGGACACCTCTGTTGCCGCAATCCGCCTCTTTTTGGTGACTTGTTGATTACCCAGCCCCAATTGACCGTCTCTCTGCGACGCCACCAACGCCGCGGGATTGCGTCACCGCAACAATATGTACTAGATTTTTAAAGTTAAGTCACAATACACATTTAATTTATTAATAAATGTTACGTTGCATAGTGTGTATTTCAATTGTTTAGACTGTTAACTCTTCAGAACGTATTTGTACGGCAGCTAAAAGAAAGTGTTAAGGGCGCGACACTCAGCAATTTTCATCCCATGCTTTAATTATTATATTCTTACCAAATATGTTTTTCTTGTTTTAGACACAAAATGTTTTGCTGTTATAAATTTTTTATCTCGCACAGTTTTTTTCGTAATGGCTCGTTAAAGCCACTATTTGCATGTTACCATTTTAAGGACGACAGTAAAAGCAACTCATTTACCAGAGTGAAAAAATTCACAGTGAATAACGATGTTATAGGATGCAAGTTTAAATATGTGCAACCGCAAAATGAAATATTTTTGTATTAAAAAAATATGGAATTTTTAAATTTTTTATTTTAAATTTAAGCATATTTATTTACACACACAAAGATTTTATTAATTGTATTTATGTGCGTGAAATTGAAGTCTGCGACGTCTTTATGTACTGTGAATTTTTTCAGTTTTGTATATCAGTTGGTTTTAGTGTAGTCCTTGAAACGGAAACACGCATATTTTGACTTTAACGAGCCATTACGCGAAAACTATGAGAGATAAAAATATTTCATAAGATCAAAATTGAGTCACATTTCGTGTCTAAAATAAGAAAAATAAAATATATGGTACAAATAAAAATAAAAACATAGTGATGAAAATTGCTGTGAATCGCGCCCTTAAGTAAATTTGTCAATTCTAATGATGATTAATAGGGACACTTGTTTCACGCGAAAAGAATATTGTCTCACTTTGTTTCCGTGCCTTACGTGCACATCTGCAGTTCTGATTCGTGGTCAGCGATTGGATATTTAAACTGTCACGAGCCTTGATATTCTACCGGCATATCACGGACGTGTGGTGTTGCAGGAAATTTTTTGTAATTGACTCAGTCAAATGAGATACGGCTCTTCACACAGACACGCTGCCAATAACCATGAAGAAGATTTGAAGATGTGCACGTAAGGCACTAAAACAAACTGGGGCAAAATGACTAATACGTGAAAACCGTAATGTAAGTAGCTGAAAACATTATCTAACAGTTTTGGTTTTATTCTTTCGCTTATTGATTTTATTACAGCATAAAACACGTGTTCTGTAGTGAGCAACAAGTTTAAGTTAACTTTTAAATTCCTCAGGAATGCAATTGCAGCTACCAATTTTATTCTCAGGACGTATAACCCTTTGCAGGTAATCACAATGGTACATCTGCCAACCCTCTTTTCTTCAATACACCGATTCCCTGAAAGACAAACTAGGTTCATTGTTTTGGACATACTACATTGCGATTTATATGTCCGAAAAACCAAATCCAGTCATGCTTTCCCATTGCACAGCTCAAAGATCATGCTGAAAGACCAAGTTCACTAGTTGGCAATACTGCCGCGAGGTATGAGTCTTGTTCCTGGTGTTTGATCACGCCCACGCAGATGTTGGCATTACTGCAGCACGCGACGACTCAGCAGTTTCAGGCACGCCAACACAACCAACGTCTCAGAGGTTGGCGATATTGTCCCCCCTGACGTGCGGACTAACGTGTCGACCTCACACCGCACCGCCGCCCGCCTGCATACGTGATTCCAATTCGAGTTTCAATTATCTTTTAACGGCTCCCTGAGATTTAAGCTCCCGTCACGTTTCAAAACGATCGCCATTTGCTGCGTGTAAAAGTGGCACATATCCGTATTGAGAGCTAGCATCTTTGACTTTGGTATTAAGGCCATGACTGTTAGTTTTACGATTACAGATTATATTTTCCCAAACAAAACTTAAAATTGATATCGGGGTAAGTAACTACATTTTGACACATATATAATAATTAGTGTCGGAATTAATTCGTGGTAATACACACTACAGTTTTGTAGGCTTTTGCACCTAAAGTACGGTACATTTTACTACGTAAATTTAAGTCTAAAGCAATCAAAACTTTATTTTTTGCGGCCAAACTGTGTATTGATATGCAAAAAGCTTATATATATATATATATATATATATATATATATATATATATATATATATATATATATATATATATGCGCATTGTATGACTGCACATGCATTGCATTTTCTTAAAGTCATTCTGTTAAAAATAATATTTGAGTTCTTCAAACCAGCTTAAACAAAAAAAAAACAGCATGGCTTTATAATTACTTATTCCGCTGTACATGTACTGACATCCGTTTTTGTGCAAATGTTTCTGCAGCTACATTTCAGTGAATCGCGTGTTGAAATGCTGTCCTCCGTTGACGGTAGGCAGCATGTCCTTGAGAAGAGAGGCTTCTTACAATAAGGTTGCTGTAGGTCATTCTGGATAAAGTGAGCACTAAAGATTTAACCTTTGAAAAAAATCACTAGCCGTTACTGCATATACATCACCACTAACAAGAGTTACTTTACTGCTTGTACGGTTGGTAGCGAATCATCGCGTATCGTTCCGTGAATTTTCCTATTTGAATACAATATTGGTGAAAGAACACAAGATGAAATCGACCCTCCGTATATTTAATGTACTTTATAATATTTATTTACGATCTTATTGACACATCCGTCTCACCCGTCAGTCGCCCGTCCGTCCGTCAGTCATGTGATCTGCAACCAGTGGCGGCCGGTCAATGTTTTGAGCTCAGTGCTCTGATTATAATGTCCTTCACCCCCTCCCCCACTAAATCGCTATACTTTCTTTCCCTGCTAATAATAATATTTTAAACTCAAAGGTATAAAACTTTTGCTTTACATGTATTGAGGAATTGCACTGCGTTTCATGGTAAGCAATAATGTAGCCAATAAAGTGTGCTGTATAAAAAATTTCAACTTAAAGATGTTATCTACAATGTATAGGTACTCGTTAAATACACAAGTAATGAATACAGCTAACGGCAAGTTAGTATCCTACAATCTCAGTTTCTATACATTTGTTCTAACTGCGTTCCCTCTGTGTTTCCTCACGATTAATGTGAACCCGACTCGTAGATAAAATGCCAGCAATATCGCATGTGAGACGTCTTAAGACTACATTAGAGTTCGGCTTATCTAATACAGACGTAGTTTTATAACACACGCGAAGTAGGCCTACGCATATCTTCAGCCCCGCATCGGCATAGCATTTTGATACGATTAAATAACTATTCCGAAAACTATAAATAAATAACTCCTTCAATTATGAAAACTACTCGTTTCATGTGCTTGTCCACTCGAAAATCAACACATACACTGCACAGCTTGTTTTACTATCAGCTAGGCCTTAGGCCTGCAATATTTATGATTACAATTACGAAACACGTAAGTAAATGTGTGCAGTTCATACCACGTCACATTCGGAAAACAAACTTGCCACTAATTAACCACGGACACAAACCTTAAAATAATTTTCCACTTACCGTCAAGCAACACAGAATTTTCACAAAAATGAATCAATATTGTAAAATTCGACTTACCAAATTATTCCATCATAAAACGTCGGTAATGTAGCCATTGCGCCAAAGACTAATAACATAGATTCTGTGGCAGTTCGTTATTTATGCACAGTATCACGTCACTGACGCCCACAACTTAAAATAATAATACATAGTAACGTACTATTCATAAAAGTTATTCTAAGGCAGCTATACATCCATGCGACACCGAAAATTACTTTGTTTACAAGTCTGCAACGTACAAACACGTGCGCGACGTGAGCGGCCATCATTGTCAACACGCTGACGTAACTGTCGAGCGCATGCGCAGTAGATAGCAGGGCTACTTTGCTCATTGCACGGAGCAGGTGTTGATAAAGGCGAGGTTCCCGCGTCTCTCTGCACCACTAGCTTGGACAGGGGGTAGGAAAGGGGAGTGACAGCCGTGCGCTAGTCCTCGGGAGCACCGAGACAGGTTTACACCATAGAAAAGGGCGGCTTACACGAACGAAATTACTTGAGAAAATTCCGTCAGCCTATAAAACTTAGCGCAAAGCATTCGATCTCTTATAAAGAAAGGTTAAAAGTATAAATTGTGTCACATTACCTGAAATTTAATAAAATTAAGTTCACAATAACTTTGTAAAAGTTTACTCAGTGCTACAGCACGAGAGCACGGCCTTACGCACCGCCACTGCAACCAATCAGAAGCTTCAAATATTTCCATCCGTCCGTTTGTCCGTCGAAAGCTTGCCAAGTTCTAACCTTTGACGGATGACGGACGAATGCGCAGACTTCTAATGATGGTGACAATTGGTTTAACGATTTTATTAAAATAAGAAGGCTGTGATGTTTGTTTCATTGCATTATTTTTGTAGTGTTCGTGCTGTAAATTCGTCTTTAAAATACGAAAGAGATAATTTTGGCGTTTGGCAAAAATCAAAATACCAACCCGTATATAATTTTTTTGCACAGTAAAGTGAAAACGTCAATATTTTATTTGAAAATAATTTTGCTCGCTAAATTTCTTAGTGGTATAAAAAAAGCTGCAATTATTAGCAGACGTATAATAATAAAAAATCTGTAAGCAAACAAATTTTTAAATGGAATTTTTAAAATGTTTTCTATGTAAAAATTCAGTTTGTACATTGGTAGCATTGCAAACGTAAGGAATAAGGGCGGACTGAGTACGGATCATTGTGAATCCAGCTTTAATTAGCGCCAGCACAAAGTAACCCTACCGGGCCGCTGAACTTCTTGCACCTTACTGCTTGTTCCGCGCCTCAGACAGTTCAAAATTCCACCGACAGGTGGCATCAGAGTTAGATTTCCGCCGCTTCGCTTGGAAGCGAGTTGTAACAGAGTGTGTTTGTCAGTTGTGTAATAATTATGGATGTCTGATAAACACATTCAAAAGTACTGGAAATGTCTATGAATATCACTGAAAATTATGCGAAGCCATTGGTAATCTGTAAATTGTTATGTTTAGGATCGTCTGTCTTTGTACCTGTTATTAGAAACATCTTTTTTGTTTCAAAACGTTGAGAAAATACGTCATTTGTTGTTTCTTGTTCACGGTGGTAGAACTGGAAGAAACTAGAATTCTTGAATTGCGTGTCATGTGTGATTTTAGTGGCTGTTTTGAGTTAAAATTCCAAATATACTATGCCAACGTTTACGATATTCGTAAAGGTAGTGCGTGTTGTATCAATTAAAGTCGATGGACAGAAACCAGTACTATAAGATATGTACTCGCAGGTATTTATAACTAGTATTACTGTAGATTGTATCATATATTCAGCCCTTGTGCTTTTAAAGAGTAGATACTCTAGGTAACATTTATCGGAGCAGTGTAATGTATATGTAAACATGGTACGACCCTATGTAAATAAAAGCACGTGGTAGTATTTATGTTGACATTCGGCGGAAAGACATAAACTGTCAGAAAATAGAAATTAATGAGGGCTTTTTTTAGTGCTCACATCTCAAGACTGCTAAGATAAGTATTGCAGTATCAGTATAAAAGTCTGTGGGTGTGTGTGTGTGTGTGTATATATATATATATATATATATATATATATATATATATATATATATATAAAGCTTTTGAACATCACCAAAAAACTTCGACAGGTGACTCCTTGTAACATTATAAGCAGAAAAGACAGTTTGCACACTTCGCCTAAACTTAATACTATCGTTATTAGGCTCTGAATATTGAAAATTCAAATCATCTTTCCCCAAAATATCGTAAATCAAATGACATTAGAGAACAATAATTTAACACTGCTTAATGCTATAGCGATATTCTAACCAACAGCAAATACTGCTTGATACCTTTCATTTATGAAATATAGGTCGTTCGGAGTAAAGTGAACACTAAAAATTTAACCTTTGAAAAAGATCACTAGCCGTTACTGCATATAATTCAACATTAACTATAGTTGCCTTACTGCTTGTTTGGTTGGCAATGAAATAACACAACATAGTTCCGTGTTTATTCGTATTTAAATACAACAATGCTGAAACAAATTCAACCGACAGCGATATAATTGTATTTTATATAATTAAACATATTTTTTATCAAACTATATATGTACCTATCGACTGAACAATTTATCTTCCACGCGCAAACATAAAGTGACGTGTCCCAGGAGGTTAGACTTTACCCGTCGTTAGCTGTTACACGCGGAAATATACGAATTGGCTGGAAATAGATCTTTAGCAGGGCTTTTTCGAGTGCTCACTTTATTCCGAACTGCCTATAGCAGGGGTTGCTACCTTGTAATTGCATACAACTGTTTTACCATCAAAATTTTCGAAGATTTGAAGATGTTTTACTGTGTAATGACTATGAGGCTTGTTTAACTGAAAAAAGTCCTGTTGTTGCAAATATCTAGGACATATCATTTACGCTCAAAACACACTTTAATAATAGTAAACATTGCAAGCCAGCTGAATAGGTTGCACGGAGAGGCGACAATGCATTACGTACGTTGTTTAGTGGCAACCTTACTGCTTCACACACACAAACACAGCTTATGTAGGGAGGCCCCTTATGTCTTAAGCGCATCGTTCCACAACCAGAAGGTATTGCGTTAAGGCTGTTCACGTGGCAAAAATTAAAAATTTTATATTTGCTTGGCATAGTGTTCGTTTTATATACGTTACTTGTGACTACGTTTTCCACTTGTAGAAATTTTTTAGCTCTCATAGTTTTCCCATAGCGGCATGCCAAAGTCAGAATTTGCAAGTTACAGGAACATAGGTTTAACAAAAACCAAGTGACTTTCTCGAATGAAATAATTTACACTGAAATTAGATACTGTGCTAAAAGATTTAAATACACATAACAAAGTAATTTTGTCTTTTTTAAAAATTGCCATAAATTAGGTAAGTTTTCGTAATTTTCGGATTTTTTTAAAGTACAAAGGAATTCCATTCTGTGTTTTTGAATCTTTTAGCATTTTGTGCCTGCCAATCCTGCAGCCTGTGTGGAAGCGTGGATTTATGTCTAAGCTAGGGATACAGAGCAACGGTTTTAGACCGAGACTGTGAATTCTTGTGAAAAGAATTTTGCAACAATTTGTTTTATTGTCTTATGGTCGCATCTGCAGCTCTGTTTCGTGGTAAATGAGAGAATGTTTTTATCTCTGTACGCGTGGGGATTATACCCGCATATGACAGACGTATGGTGTCTCAAGTAACTTTATTCTGATTCGTACAGTCAAATGAGCGACGAGCTGCAGATTTGTACGCAAGACAATGAAATAAGTTGTTGTAAAATTATTTTCACCAAAAATTAGTTGGCTCTAACCATAGGTGACCGTGAACTGTCTATTGAATTATTAGAAAGGTATGAGCAGGCACACTCAGCTACCTCTAGAATACAAGAGGTGAAGAACTAATTCTCCAGTCACACGACCTGAGTAGTTGGTTGACTCCTAGACAGGCACTTTAATTTGGGTTCAACATTGTTGACATAAATTATTTAAGCCTATCTATGAACTAATACTTTTTCCAAAGGAAGATGAAACTCCTAGAAGATAACGGCCATGTGAGAAACTTTTTCTTTTGTAAGTTTTTGATTATAACATTCTATATTTAATGTTTAAGTATAAATATTTTCTGTTTTGTTATCATTCAAGACATGATATGTAATACAAAATATTACACATTTTGTTTTAACTGGATACCCTTGGAAATGGTCCATTAAGCGTTATTAATTATAACACAGTTTCTTAATTTAAAACCCGTGGCTCTGCGAGCTTAGCAGGCAGACCTCTCACGTTTCCGACATATAGTCGGAGAGTGTAACAGTATTTCTTCCCGCTGCGTGTTTCGCCGTGCGTAGGAGCCGCGCGTGAATGGCACACGCCCCGCCGTTTAACTGTTGCGTGGCCCCTTTTGAGCTCTGGCTCCAGTTGCCACCTGACCTTTGACCCGGTCCCCCTTCCTCCTCCATCCAGGTTCTCTTATTCCAGTTATGTGGCAGCTTCTCTCTCCAGATACACATCTCCCGTTCTCTCCAGCACTCTACTTCTTCACTGCAAGAATGTAGCCGCTCATTATCCTCGCCGTCTGTCCTGTGCGCCACTCATGTCCACACTGTTTCGTATAACTTCAGCACTTACTTTGAATATATATATAGTGGGTAGAAGTCGCGTTTGAGGAGAAGCTTGGGTAATCCACCGCTACAGTGCGCTGCTGCAATGCCTTGTGTCGTCTTAGTTGTTAAATTGCACGCTACAGCGCTGCACATTCACCAGCCATCATTCATATATATTCAAAGGTACTTATTAGCAATATATAGTTACAAGTTTGAGACATAACTTTATATGTGGGCAATTTCCATGAGTTCTTATGTGATAGAGGTCTTATAGTTAGAAATAAAAGAGTTAAATTAAAGTACTGGATTTAATAGCTCACAAAGCTACGAAATACACAAAACAGTAATCAACTAGAACTCTTACAACACAATTAGTTATGCACACAATTACTCCTGTATCTCAGACACGTTAATTGACTTTCACAATTAAAGCACAAAAAATGTCTACCATCAATTAATTAAACAGTACAAATCTCAATAAAATTCAGTCATATATACAATCAACAGACTTTAAAGTAGTGACAGTGTACAACCTTAATAGTTCACCATGGTGATGAATCGTCGTGTGCTGCGCAGCACCCCGAGTGCACCGGTGTCTTCACTCTTGAGGTCTTCGGTTCGACTCCCGTCGCTTACCTCCTTCTTCGCCCGTCAGCCCGCCGCAGCAGTCCTCTTTGTTTGTCCACACTGCTCCGAAGGTAGCCGCCTGCCGCCTCACAGTAGACTCTGACGTCACCAAGATGTCTTCACCAGCCTATCTCCACAACCATAGCACCTTCCTTTAGCACGACCAATAGCGAACTCTCCCCCAATGTGCCGATTCTACCCTTTTATACTCCGGCTAAACTCCAGGGGTTTCCCGAGTTTCATGGGTCTAAACATAGACATTTCATCATGTTTCGGATGTGGTTTGAGTCACGTAGGCCGCTTCGCAGGGCAAAAACGCAGTTGGGACAGGTATCTATGACGTAGTTTCGGCGGGATTCACACCACGAGAAACCCGGGCTTTGAGTCATGGGCCAGCCCTCAAGGTGTTTCGACACAGGCCCCATCCAGCCTGCCCTCAGAAACACAGCATGCAACAATATGTTAATATTTCGTAATGTAAGTGGACTTTGCGTCTCGTCGACAGCTAGGTCATCATTATAGAAGGTGACACAACTTGGTACAATGACAGCAGCTGGGAGGGGAGCCGACCATAGCCTTTGTTAATGGGGAGTGTTAGATAATGTTAGTTTATTTTTCGGTTTTTCAGTCATAACATATTTTCTAATTGTATAATCTCTGTGTAAATCATCTCATTCGAGCAAGTCACTCGGTATTTGTTATTTCTATGTTCTCGCAAATCGTGAATTTTGACTTTGTCATGTCGCTATGGTAATACTGTGAGAGCTAAAGAATTTTAACAGGGGGGAGATGTAGTCACAAGTAACGTATATAAAATGAACATTATGCCATACAATTATAAAATTATGAATTTTTGCCACGTGAACGCCCTTGGTAAGTAAAATGTTTTATAACTTAACAAGTGTAGTACATGTCTGGTGCATAAATAACGGTCGTTTAAAATCGTACGCACGGCAGCAAGAACCCACTCGGCAGGGCGCTGGTCGAAGACCGCTCTCTGGTCCAGGTCCTCCGTGGACAATCCACTCGTGGGTGGGCTGTTGCCAGTGCTGCCAACACCACTCTCGTCTCCCTTCTCGCTCGTGCAAGCAGGCAACACGTGCGCTTGTAAAGCGGGACATTCTTGGTTCTGTCCGTGCCATGTTGGAACACGTCCGCTGTCATTCGAGCGCGACATTGACTGTGTTTGCGCAGAAGTTAAACTGTCTGGGTAGTGACCGTCAAACCGCATCTCCTATATACTCCTTTGCCCTGATAAATGTGTGTGTGTGTATATATATATATATATATATATATATATATATATATATATATATATATGTGTGTGTGTGTGTGTGTGTGTGTGTGTTTTGTCAGGGAGTTTGCGGATACGGAAGCCAAACGGTTCTAATACAACAATTAGAACTTATATTAAAAATGAAAAAAAAAAAAATACCCGAATGTAAATTGAATGGTGTTACGCAGAAAGAGACCACCCCACATTTCATAAAGTAGATCATAAAGCAATTTTACTAAAACAATACTGTTATATTGTTAATTCATATATTCTCATTGTCAAATATTCTACCTCTGCTTGACTTTGGTGGCTTTACTACTGAAGTTTTAGTGCAAAATAATTTAGGAGCTTGGGTTTTGTCTGTACTTTACTTTAGTGGCTTGGATGCCTTCTGCATAACATCATTCAATTGATGAAGAGTTGGCAATCCTGCAGATTCCAGATGATGCCGCAGCATCAGGTCAAGGTGACTATGTTATTGTAATATCATTGAAATCACAGGATACTACATTTCGAATCCATCATACCTGTAGAAGTTACTCACATCCCTCCAATAACCTGAAAAGAGCTGACGATCTTCAAACAACTGAACAAATCTTCATAAATTATACCTAACGAAAGACCATCTCGATCAAGTCAGCTTTCAAACAAAAAAAAAAAAACCGCACCAAAATAGGTCCATTCGCTTAGGATGTACGATGCCACAGACAGACACACAGATGTTCACGTTAAACTTATATCACCCCTCTTTTTGCGTCGGGGGTTAAAAATTAATTATTACAAAGAACTGTTTGGTAAAAAGTCGTAAGGCCCTAAGTTTAAGAGAAAAGGTTCATTAAAGAAAAAAAAGTGGAAGTAAAGAGTAAGAAAATTATTGGTTATGGATAGAATCACATGAATCTGTGACCTAAACTAAGCAGAAAATACTCGTTTGTAAAATGTTGTCAGGTCCATTGTTTACAAGGAAAATGACATGACAGTGCCTACAGCGTACCGTACATTTCCTCGGATTGTTATTTTGGACCTACTGCATCTCTCAAACTTGGGCCTAGTGACTTTTCACCCATGAGTACAGTATTTGCTGCTTAGTTGGGGTCACTTATTCATGAGTTGCAGTCTGTATCTACGAATTACCTGACATTCTATACAAGAACACTTCACACGAGTTTAATATCATGCGTGTTAACATCTCTGTTTGTGCCTTCTTCATTGCTAGTTCGATTTATTGGTTCCTGCCCCAGTAGGCTGCCAGTTAGACACATGATCAAAGATTCGGTCCTTGTTTTCGTACTTACAAATTTGACTTTGGCTAAAAGTTCTTCTGCGTGTGTCTAACGAAACGTAATAAGGTTGAAGTAGTATAAAAGACGAAATACTTTCATACATTTGAATTCTAGCTTGTCATGATTGAGTGAGTGAGCGAGAGATTTTAGTCATCGCTTAACATCGAGGTCTTTAACGCTGGTGAAAGGTGACGTAAGGTGAGTATGGAGCAGCACCGGAATGAAAGGGCGAGGGAAATGGGAGATCCCCGAGAAAACCCACCCACCAATGGCACCGTCCGGCACGATTCCCACATACGAAAATCCGGGGACTGAACCCGCCGGGAATCGAACCCGGTTTGCCTTGGTGGTAGGCGAATGAACTTTTCATGAAATGAACGATTTTCTCTCACCATATACGGAAACATGATTTTACCAGTTTGTTTCGATTCCTTTTTTGTTCACGTCTGTATGTAGTTATGCTTAGTGGTTATTGGCAACTTGTAATTGCGTGGAGCCATAATTTATTTGACTGTGCCAATCAGAATAATTTCACACGCCTGTGATTTGCGGGTAGAATGCCTAAACGCTGAGCGTTGGAAACATCGAATTCCATACCATGTAGCAGAGCTACAGATGTGCACATAAAGCATTGAAACAAACTTGTGCAATTTATTTTCACCAAGAATCAGTGCCTCTAGTAAGAAAAAGGAACTTATTAGTGTGGATATCGCATGATACCCACTTGTGCAGTTAGAAGCCATTGGTACAGTCAGTGATTTTTGGAAAAAAGAACTCTGCAACAATTTGTTTCAATGCCTTATGTCGTCGTACAATAGACATAGTGTCTTAACTGCAAAACGACTACTTCTTAGGAGAGTGATTGAAAGGAAAACAGGCTTACGTTTAATGTTATAAATTAAATGTAACCACACGAATGAAATGAAATTTTTGGCTAAGGTACTTATGTCCTGTTGTTGAAATTAAAAAGTTTTCTTCTACTTCTGTTTCTTGTAATTCAATGGAAAATGTTTGTTACGACGAAACTTAAAATGCAATACCTTCGATACTGTAAGTGATTACAGATAAACCGGTATGCCCATCACATAAAACTCTTCAGGATGAGTAGCCACACTCTCTTAAATAAAAATCGCCAATTTTGCAGTTACGACACTATGTCTATTGTACGACGATCTATTTCTCTGCTTGATGGTCAGTGATTGGACGTTTTTAACTCTCGGCGTCTCGGGGTCCTACCTGCATATCACGGACGTGTGGTGTCGCGGTAATATTGTTATGGATGTTGCAGTCAAATGAGCCACGCCTCTGCCCAGTTATACTCTGCCAATAACCACGAACCAGAACTGAACGGAGTTATGCAGGACGGAACGAATCCACAAAGTAATATATTTTGAGACAATAATACCGAGTACAAGAGGAAGGTGCGAAGTAAATCCTAGAAAAAAAAAACAAGTATTAAATCATAATACTTGAATAAAAAGAAGAGGCCAATAAAAGTTGTTTCTACGAGGTTTACATGTACACAGTAGACTTTGACCTTGAATATCCCAGCTGCAGTAATTTGTAGCTTGGTTCACTTCTGCATAGCTACGTTCAATTGCAAGTGTGCACGTAAGGCACGTAAGTTGCTGCAAAATTCTTTTCACCAAAACTCACTGGCTCCATCCATTGGATAATTGTAGCCAGCGCGTGTATAGAACTGAGAAGTCTAGGCTGCTATCACATGAATACGCCAAATACTCCTGCCTCTAGCCGTGAGGAAAGTGTGTGTAAGCAATAGTGGCCCTTATTGCAAGCACGGTTCCAGGTCTCGACATAGTAAAATAACGGCAGACAGGTGGAACTATTAACCAGGCTGGCCTACATCACGGCGCGATATTTCTGTCTTACAAATAGCAAGTTGCTGGGACGGCAACCTGACTTCACGCTGAGGAAGAAATATTGAGCATTACCTCCAAAAATGGGGAGGTTAAACTTTACCTTTTACGGCGTCGAGTGTGGTACGTTTTTAAACGTTTCCTTTTACGTAAGAAGATAATTTTAAGTTCGGTGATATTCTTGACATCCGGTAGACATATCTGTGTCAACCACTTTATGATGCCAGTCCTCAAGGTATTATTGCATAATACGCGAGAATGATTCGCTGGTAAATACGCACTTCTCAAGACTCTAGTTGTGTTTCGTTTCTGTTCCATTGCTTCGAAGGAATCATGATTCCTAGAGCCATGATTTTGTGGCGAAAAGTTTTTGCACCATTCGATTTCAATGGCTTTTATGCATATCCGCAGCTCTGCTTCGTGGTTACTGATTGGATGTTCCAGCTCTTCGGGATCGACCGGAAAAATTACAGACTATAAAAGTTTTGACTAAATAAAAATACTAGATGACATGTATATTTCTCTGCCTGTTGAGAATAAATAAAAATATTATTTGAAATTAGTATCTGTAACTGTTGCAGTATAAGTTTAGTGATTAAAATTTTGAAGCAATTATGTTTATTCATGTCCACCGCCATTTGTCCCACTTCTAGTCAGTGTGATCGGGCAGGGTTGCCTGAACAATGAGTAATATATTATTTCTAACACATATTTTGGAGGATGTAGAAGACGATTATTTTCATGACAGAACTGTAAAAATTTGATTGTACTTTTACAAGGAAAATCCTTGGAAACCTCGTTGTCAAAGAAATTCCTTCTTAAACTACGATGGTTGTCCTTGTAAAAAAAATATAAACTATATGCTTGTAAAATTGAAAGATATTTGAATTTGAAATAAGAAAAAAAAACAAATTTTAAATGCCAATTTTTACACTTAATTCCTTAATTAAATAAGTTTTGAATACATAACTTCTATATGACGTTATTTTGAAAAAAAAAACTTTATGAAGAACACATTCACATCCACATGCTCACGAGGTTAAATTAATTTGATTCTCGTCAGATTTTTGTGATTGGTATTTAAGCATTTTATAAATAAACTAGTTGTCCCTTCGCGGCTTCGCCCGCGTATATTATAGAAAAGAGTAACTAACTTTTAATTTAGTATTAATTGATGGTGTAACTATATTCTCTGTATATCTTTAAAACAGCAAATACAAACAGCTTTAACCAGTCCACTTCACTGAGCGAACATTAATTGCAGAACATCTTTGTTTTTAATTCCTTTTCATTTCTCTATAAAATAGCTGGCCGGCTGCGGCTTTTCCCGCGTGAAATTATGTAATTTAAACAGTAATTCTGGATAAAATATGTGATGAAGGCATTTAACAGCTTGCGTACTCAATAACAGTGAACTATAGATTGTCTTAGCTCAGTGTAAAGAGCGCACGCAATATGCTCTTATGATGTCATAGTAATTCCCATCGCAAAGTCTTACACTGGATACGAATCCGTAACCCCACCCCTCCCACACCACAAAATTTATACAATAACTGAATGAATGCTTAAAGGCAGGCTGTGATATTTCTTTCGTATGTATTGGCTACAGTCCAAATAGGATTTATTTATGAGTAGGTTGGCAAAAAGAAACAACTGTAGAATTATTTCTCCGTGATCGTTATCTTTTTTCGGGAGACTGTAACATTTTACTGCTTTCACATCCTTGATTTTCGAATTTCATAAAATCCTGAATTCGATTTGTAGATATTTACATAAGCTTCATTCTTATCAAAAAACCATATCGATATCTCAACGGGCATAAGCGGCACAGATAATTATTTGAAGACACATTTTATTTTTTTGACAGCTTTCAAGGACGAATTTTAAGAAACCCTGCAATTTCTTTTTTTATATTTACGTAAGATTTATTTTAAAGCAAAAACTATTTCAATACTTCCACTGGTTTAGGAGATAAGTGGGATTAATTAAAACACGTTATATATTTTTTAAGAGCTTTCAAGGACGAATTTCGGATAATTCTAAAAACTCTTTTCAGATATTTACTTAAGCATCATTTTAAAAGGAAAAAATCACCTCACTATCTGAAATGGTTTAGGAGAAATCACGGATTAATGAAAAACACATTTTACCTCTTTTCACCCCTTTAATTTTAGAATTTCGTAAATTCGAAAAATTCGTAAATATGCATTTGTTTGGGCAATATTTTGAAGTTAAAAAAATAATGATAGCTTTCCCGGTTAATGAGATATCAGGGATTCTTTGAATATTCATTTCACCCCTTTTCACCCCCATAAAGGCGCGGTCTACCGCAATTTTCGTCACATTTTTTTATTTTTTATTTGTATCAGATATATTATTGTTATTTTAGACACAAAATGTGACTAAATTTGGCTCTTATGAAATTTTTTTATCTCTTTAAGTTTTCTCGTAATGGCTTGTTCAAGTCATATTTTGCATGTTTCCGTTTTAAGGACTACAAAAAAACCAACTGATATACCAAACTAAAAAATCACAGTGGATAAAGACATTACAGGCTACAATGTCATGCTCATAAAAATATTGAATATAAATTATTTGTATTTTTAAAAAATGTTGAAACTGGAAATAAAAATTTAAAAATCCATTCTTAGTAGGTGCCTACAGGGCAAGGGGAAGCTTCCCTCAAATTTTCATGGTTCTAGGTTCAGCGGTTTGGGCTGTGCGTTGATGATTGAGCGAGTGTGTCAGTTAGGACACTTCATTTTATATATTAAGATTTTTAATAGTTACACGATTCCTGAATATGGTGTTACTGGTTTAAAACAACTAAACTAATATGATATTTCTGCTTGACTCTACCTTTTGCTTTATATCGTAACTTATTTTCAAAGTGCAAGCTTTATTATATTAATTGATTAATCAGTAGCAAATTGATTAAAGTGTTTGCACAACTGTTGCTAATGTCAATTATTCACTGCTTACATAACAAGAAACACATTTTGTAACGTCACTTATAACATTACTTACGCCATTAATTGAATGTCTGTTCTGTATAGTTTCGTGTCCATAGCGATACAGGTTCAACTGTATGTGGCATTGCATGGAATTGAGATTTTGAAAATCGTAGTGCACATTGCCATAGATTCGTGGGTTTTGTTTCCATACCACAGTTTTCCTCACCACAGAATTCAAACACTTTATCGTGCTATGTAACCTACTTTTACATCATCTGAGTTACAATTTTTCGATTCAAAACGCTATCGAAAGTGCATCATTGTGGCACGCCTATTTGTTCGGTTACCCGCCTGGAAAGACAGTCGCAATACCTGCATATGTTTCAGGCGATACATTTTTTCTTTTTTGTATTTTAAGTGACAAAAATTTGACATGCCATTCTTTCGAAAATGGTTCACTCTAGCACCTTCCGACAAGACTACCTTTTTATTAGACTTTTGCATCTGTTCAATGTTCTATAGTACAACATGAGTAACAATGATATGTTCCAGAGATACAAGCCAAAACGAGACATTGTATTCCATTTGAACAATGATGGGCCAGTGACATTAACAAACTAAATTTCTGAGAATGAAGAACAGTCGTTGTTGATACAGTGCTCAGAATATCGTTGTTTAATTTGTAGTAGTTTTTGAGATATTAATTAATTTGCAATTTGAAAATATATATTTAGGGTAGCATTACTTCCACTATATGTACTTTAGGGACAAATTAAAAATACGTTGTACTCATAGTTTAGTGTGAGCTATCACCACGCTAAATTAGCACACGGCGTCCTTCCTCAGCCTATATATATATATATATATATATATATATATATATATATATATATATATATATATATACTGTTCGATTTCTGTGGCAAGGCTTCCACCTCGCCACAATACCAAACATTTCCAGTCCACATGACATATTTGACTGCGAGTGTCATTTTGTGAGACAATTGCATAGAGAGGAATTTTGAGACCAGTTGGACGAACACAAATTCGCACCTAGTCAGATCTGGGAATCGAACCCAGAACTTCTCGTACAAAAGTTGGCCTCTTAACCAACTCCCGTAGACCACCTTGACTTACATGTCATCGAGACTTTTGTTATTTGAAAGCCTATACATTAAACGTACAGTTGAGTGATGCACTTTTTTTTTTTTTTTTTTTTTTTTTTTTAAGTTTGGTGAAATAAATCAATATGAAAATTCACATTATTCCAGAAAAGTGCGAGGATGTCATTTTGTATAACTATGTCCTTTTCAGTTAACCTGTGATTTTGGTTCACTACAAATGTTTTTCTATTTTTTTTATAAAGAAAATCAATGTAACTTAATAAGGAAATAATTTTTAAAATGGATTTTTGTACATTTACTAAAGTTTGTAATACAGAAAGAAATTCGTTGTCATTTGTACAAAAAAATTTTACGGTGAGAGTTGGCCAGTTTTCACAAAAGAATAAACGCCGAAAAGAGTGCTATATGCAGGCAATGTGTTGGTGAAATATTCTTCCCAATGACTGTAAACAGGCAATTATTGAAATATGACAAAAAGGTCAGGGGATATACCAGTTTCAGCGTGCCACAGTTGGTCTTGAGTTTTGTGAAAGATGACAAGAGGAAGAGCTCAACCGTGTGCCATATTCGACAATATCGGACGAAAAGCTTATTTTACACTCAGACGTGTAAGAATGTTTCAAGATTAAAATTAATAACAGTAGGTATAGTAACAGTATTGTTTAAAGGAAAAATAATAAGAGGACGGGGATACACCGCAGTTAATCACGTACTGAGTACGACTTCTATAAATGTGATCCAAATATTTATGGATTTATGCATTTTAAATAATTTGTTGCAAAGGCAAAAAAGTCATTTACGGGTTTTATATATTACAGTAAGCTAATAATTTGAAGTTAACATATTTATTACGTTTGAATTGCTGTATACGAATGCTAGGAAATCATTGCATCTAAATGAAAATGTTGTCAAGGATAATTAAATTTAATGCAAAAGACGAACTTTATTTTTAACTCCATGGCTATGTTAGTGCGAACCAGTTTTATCAAAGTGAAAAATGTTACAAATTTTTCGAGATAATACCTTGCGAAAAATTGGTGGTAAAGTTATATAATTTAAGATTTTTGGCTGGCGTAAACCGTGAGTAAAAATTGACACTGGAAACCAACATTTGTTTAGATAACCAAAAATTAAGAGAAATAATGACATTCCGGATGCGTTATAGTAACAAGACCTACAACTGTGAAAAATTTGTTTCGAATACCTTTTCAACTTCGTTAAATAACAGTGTTGCTCGAACATCGTGTGTAGTGCGTTTTGCCTACATGTAAGGGTCTACGTTTTCAACGTACTGTACATTTTCTCGGCAGTTGTTCACTTGAGTTTGTTGCGACAAAACGACTTGTTTGTTTGTTGGGGCGTCCTGCTACAAACTGTGTCACATAATAGCAAAATAACTGGCCAATAGCTACCTAAGACATATAACTGTGTATCTGAAAAATTCGCGTTTTCCTTTAGGAACAAGTTAGCTTTCAAATATCTCTGTATTTATGTCACTTCCGCCATTGGTCCTTGACTTATTTGACACCTAACGGAGAGTGATGAGCCAGTGATAAACAATCAACTAAATACAAACCCAATCACGTGGTACCACTGTGTCGGGGAGCAGCCAATGAACAGCTGCAGTTTGCTTGAGTACACATATATTCTTGAAGGCTAGCCTATATGTCAGTATGAACTCGCGAATTTTTCTAGTGTTTACATATAACAGAGAAGCGTATAAGGAAAACAAATTCACTTAACAGTCCATTCACGGCATTCCATGTGTCCGCAGGTGCGTCCCAATTAATTACAGTGTTGGGCAACAAACACGGCTTACAAACAGCATTCCGCAAGAGCTCCACTTTTTCTGGCAGAACTCCACAGATGCTGTGAGTTACACAATGACCACGAAGCTGCAGATGTGTACGCAAGACATTCAAACAAATTGTTGCAAATATTTTTCTACGAATATCTGTGGTCCCTGGCATATGCATATGTGTCCACAGACCTATTTGTTCTCATAAAGTCTACCCGTTTGTGTTAACTTAGTGGGCATCATTTAGGAGTGGGGGCAGGGGGCAAATGCCCCTTGGATTTAGATGGAAAAGTGTAAAATTGTTCTGTGTATTTTGTTATTTAAATAATACTAACATAAGCACATAAAACCAAAGTTTCATTATTAAAGATTCTAATATATTTAAAAAAACAAGGTCACTCTCGCAAAAAATCTGGCTCCCCCCCCCCCAAGAAAAACCGTAAATGACGCCCCTGGGTAGAGTGTTAATATGTACGTCGTACGACCACTGTCATGCTAGACAGCTGGTGGAGATATCCGCCATAAAGAAGAAGGAAGGAGGGGGGTGAGGCAAGCTACTGAAGGGTGACGAGGTCTCTGTGGTGGCCAGAGGTTGCCTGAACTATGACCTTGGCTCTCGGCGTCTGCCCTCATCAGGCGAAGTTGAGCTCACCGACTGGCCTTTCTCTCGTCACTCTTTTTCTCCTTACTATTATTTTTTATCGTCCATAATCAAGAGTACTACTCACCTTGGAGAATAATATCGTTGACACATTGCACACTAAACGAAATTAGGAATGAAACCATTGCCTCGTACAGCCAAGATACTTTCATAAGTAGAGATAATGGTTTTTCGCGGGAAAACTTGAATATTTGCTGTATTTCAACACACGTTCAGCTTATTAGGTTATTGCTGGCTTTCTCTTGTACGTGGAGCTGTTGCCATATTTCTATGAGCCAATAAGAATCATTCAATTGGAATATTTGATGCCTGTTGTTGGTCTATCACCCAATTGTATATGTTGAAAGAAACTATATCGTTTTCAAGGCAATGTTGGCCCAAAATATTTTCTCGATATACCATCATCTCTATTCATAAGATGACCCGAACATTTCATTGGATGCTCTACTGCACTCTTAGAACGAATATATTTTATTTGCTCGTAGAAGTTCACTTTTATTGTTTTACTTGGATGTTTTACGTGCTCTCTAACAGCACAAGGTCTTGGTAAAAGCTACACCGTGAAAATGGGGTAGGAGTCGCTCAGCATTCACCCGCAGTGGTTTCAGAAAAACCTTAGAAAACCGAAATCATGATGGCCAGAGCTGGGGATCAAACCTGGGTCCTCCCGAAAACGAGGCGATTATTTTACCACTCCTCCGCCACGCTTTATGTAAGGAAAATATTTATTACACAGAATCCCGCTATTTCGCGGTACGTTTTGCTTTCAGGATGGTCTTCACAGACCTGTGAATTATAGAGACGAAGTCATACAACAACAGACCAACTAACAAAAATACGTTTCTAAGGCATTGACCAATTAAGTAGAATTTATGTAACATGCAACAAAAAAATGTGTGCTCATAGATAACAACGAAATGCAGGTTAGGTGTTCTTGACTTTTTTTAAGTGTAATCAGTCCATAGACAACAGTGATGGTGTCAAAATCTCAATTTTATTGACATTGTTAGTTTGTCTGTTCTTGCATAACTCCGTCCACAGGATGACCTATCGTCATTGATTGCCGCTCGTATTAGTCGCCACTATAGGTGCTTACGAAAAACATACTCGATCTACTCGATAGAGTAAACATTACTCTATAATCGGGCAAGAACCTCATGTGAGTACAGTGTATAGGCCCGCGAGACCTCTAAATATTCAACTCGATCTTTTCGACGCATCAACTCGGGTGTACCCTGCTCGGGAGCAAGGAAGATAGCCGCCAGAAGAGAAAAAAGGAAAGCTCGCGTCAAAGTAAATAAACTCAGACTTCTGCGAGTGTACACAAAAGAAAGTATGCTGTAAGGCGTTTGAGTTCATGTCCACTAAAAATACGATGTCGGAATTGGTTGAACGAGACAGCTAGAAGAGTTTATCAAGTAAAAATGTCGCCAGGTAACGTAATTCCGGTATGGAATAAATTATACAATAATGTATTACCAGGCCTTCTATTATATACATTTTTAACATTTTAAATTTAGTTGCATATAGTAAAGTATCAATTAATACAAAAATCACAGGTAATGTGTCAGAGAAATTTCACTGTCCAAACTCTTATTTCCTTTACCATTTTTGGGAGTTAGCTCTGGCATTTTGGTACAGTATAGTAACTAGTAGGCCTATACAATTTTAGTTTTGTATGCGTATATTGCAAAAATTCAAAAGGATATTCTGCACAGTTCCAGCGTGATCTAATAATTAGGGGCCGGAAAAATTCGCGGGTTCAATGACCTGCATGCTAGAACCCATTTCCCTATGCATATTCAAGCCTCGTGTATTCGTTCATTGTCCGCTGTTCCACCTAGTAGCAGCTAGTGGACAAATGGTCGGGCTTGAGTATGTAAAAGATAGTGCATTCTAACATGCAGGGCATTGTATTCGCGAAATTTTCCGGCCTCTACTAATAATACAAGTCTGTCAGATCGGCGACTGAAATATACCGCTTCTGCAGATTTTGCTGATTTTGTAAAAATTGACCGGCAAAATACTACTGTTAATAATTAATGTACTCTCGAAAAAAAAACATTAACGTTCAACGACTGAGTAGATTCAATTACGTGCCCAGTGTTACCTAGTATACATTATACCTAGGGCCTACTACGTTTTCGTAAACACCTCTCACGACAGCCCAGAGATCTGTTACTCCAGTACTGAAGGCTTACTATAGGTTCAACATCCTCTCGGCGTGCCGTGTTGACTGCTATACGAACACCTGCGTCTACAGATGCGTACAGTAGACAGGCTGGCTCAGACATTTAATTTATTTCGAACAATTTCAAATAACTCAAATATTTTTCAACCAAATGCTTTAAAAAAAATTTGAAGCTATGTGCAGTCGTACGACACACAATTTTACCAGAGCGTTTATTTTATAATTTGCCATTTGTCAGCAAAAAATTATTTTGCTTCATTTTGGCTTATTTTGACAACAAAATATGTAATATTTCAGGGGCAAAAATCTAAAAATCCGTTTGGTGTATTGCAACAGAAAAATTCAGATAAAAACGATGATATGTAAGCGTTAAAAGTGTAAGAATTAATTTTTGATAGATGTATTAAATTGCATTAAAAAAATATTTTCGTAACAACTGCAAAACTAAAGAGCGAGGCCTTAAGGCTTGGCTTAACCCTACATATTGTATTCTTCGAGAGCAAATGTGGGCAGAGACCAGAAAAATTCGCAGGTTCACTGACCAGTGAACTATAAGGATATCCGTGTAGTCAAGAAGACCGCAACTGCTAATTAACCGCTCACACAGTGATACCACACGATTAGAGGTGTCTGTAGGTACTTTCATATTCTTGAATCGACTACTTTCAGGACGTGTCAAATTAGTCTAGAAGAGGTGAAGAAGTTACAGTTGCTTGAATTCTAGCTTGTTCCCAAACGAAAAACGCTAATTTTTCAGGACCCTAATTATGGGGAACTTTCGATTACGCTCATGTTTCCGGGCACGATTTCTGAAATAGCAAATCTATGAATTCTGAATTTGCAACCAAATTAAAATTAAGGTTTGCGCTGAACTTAATCGATCCTGTATTTGCTCAGTTGTCACGGACAATTAACAACTAGAGACGCAGAAATTGTGCAAACTTGAACTACCTGCAGGCTGAACTCCGTGGTCCTGTACACACTCTTACCTTCAACTTCTTATACTTTGGCTCCTACGCCAGCGAGTGTACAGCTGTACATCTGAAAAGTAGGGGAGGTAGTTTTTGCGAAGAGATTTTATCATCATACCTAGAAATTATGGTTGGAGATGATGGTATGTCGCGAAAATGCTTTGTGCCAACATACCCTTGAAAACACTGCTGTTTCTTGCGGCATGTGTGATTGGGTGATATACATCTGACCATGGCCGTCTTTAGTAGAAGGCCGGAGTCTTGAATGTGGCTACACTGCATCGGGGGCCTGCTGCTTGTCACTTCTTGTCTCTGAAACGTGTATAGATACAGCTTTAGTGGCGTGTACACGTCTACACTGACTAGGGCAGCCAATGAGCGACTGGCAGCAGGCCTCCGACGCAGCGTTGCCACATTCAAGACTCCGGTCTTCTACTAAAGACGGCCATGGTCTAACACAACATAGCTGTCTTGCAGACCAATAACAGGCATAGAATATTACAAACTCGGTATTTTAATTGGCTCAGTCAAATAGGTTAACAGCTCCAAGTACAAGCGAAAGCCAGTCATCATTTCATAAGCTAAACGTACGTTGAAACCCTGTAAACAGTTAAATTTTCTCGCGATAAACAATCATCTCTAATGATGGTATACCGAGAAAACAATTTTTGTCCCAATGTATGCTTGAAAACGCTGTAGTTTCTCGCCACATGTATGATCGGGTGTTATACGTCTGGCACAACGTAGCTGTCTACAGACCAATAAGAGGCATCAAATATTACAATATATATACTTATTTTGTCTCAGTCAAATAGGGCAACAGCTCCACGTACAGGGAAAAGCCAGTAAGTTTTTGATAAGCTGAACGTACGTCGAAACACAGAAAACAGTCAAATTTCCCCCGCTGTAAACATTTATCTCTAACCATACTGTTGCGTGCCATGTTCCTGGAGGCCAGTGGTCGGCGGCTGTTTCGTAACACCTTGAGGGCTGGCCGATGACTCAAAGCCCGGGTGGCTCATAGTGGGAAAACCGCCGAACCTACGTCATAGATACCTGTCCCAAATGCGTCTTAACCCTTCGAGGGCGGCTGACGTGACTACAAGCATGTCCGAAACATGATGA